>JAJJWM010000236.1:0-174993 GCA_021655865.1 Fusarium guadeloupense | reverse complement strand
TGAACAAGGAGGTTCCTGGCCAAGTGCTAGGGCAGGCAGTCCCCAGTGGAACAAGACCCATGAGTACATGTGATGAGGTGATTTTGGATGTACCTTTTTGCCTGAGACATAATGAATCAGATACTCATGTCTTGACCTGAGACAAGTCGTTTTTGTTTCCATGACCTGAATGATATGCTGTGGAGCCTCAATACCCTCCACTGCAGGGGCCGGTTTTGGGCGTGCCACTAGTGGGTTTAGGTGAAATGCTTGGGGGCACTTCTGGGACGTTACTGGCTGATGTGTCTGTTCCTGGCGTTGAGCTAAGGCGGTTATTATGGGCCAAGCCCGGGTACACCATCCCCCAAGCGGACGTGGAGTCTATCTGCCAGGGGTACTCCAATAGGTAGCCTGGAGCTTCAGGTTAAACACAGGGATGGAAGCTTGATGTTGTCTTCCGATTGGATCTTCTGACATCTCACAAACTCAAACGATAAAGTCGACGACAGCCGCCAGCGTGGCAGACAACCATGATGACCACTCTACCACTCAGGTCGTTACTGAACTGAAACAACCATCAGCAGCGCCATTTTCATCCGGCTCTTTGACCATCTTTGTAGACTACTGCAGGTCCCTCTGCAGGAACAAGAGGTTGCACACGCACACACACTCAATCAAGGAAAAAAAAAAACAAGAAAAAATTTGGCCAATGATCTAATAATCATCAAAAAGAATGATTCATGTGGCTCTTGGTTAGATACTTTGCTGCTGCAATGCCAGCTGGCTCGCCCCAATACCTGACTCGACGATCCCACGACAAGCTCCAGATTATCCACCGTGGAAGAATAAAAAAAAAGACTTAGCCCACGTCCCGTAAACAGAGATTAAGCCAAGACAGTAAACATGACCGAAGCTCCCACCGGCACTTGACAGTGGACGCTTGACCGCCTACTGGTGAGTGAGTTCGAGAACGCAATCGGAAGCCCAGAGCCCCAGCATCGGACGAGGCCGTTGTGAGAGTCGTATCCCAGCCGGAGCCAGGATGCGGTGTCAGTCAGTCAGTCAGCTCAGCCCAGCCCAGCCCGGCCATCAGCATGAATGTGAGACCGGAGACTGTCGACGCCGTCTTGCATCTTGTTGCTCATCGACATTCCAATGCCTTCACACCACGACGCATGATTAGTATCATATGACGTCCCAACGTGAATAATAGCTCAGTGCAGCTAATCGAATATTACGACGACACAGCACACACAAACAAAGCCCGCCACGACAGAAAATTCTTCCAACATATTTCTTGGCTTTTATCCCAACCTCTTGGAACCTGAACTATCGACCAGGGCCACGTCGGCTCTAAACCTAATTCTCACCTAGCACCCATCGTGTGAAACAGGAACCGAAATTACTCCCGCGGCCCCCTTGTCGATATCTGACCAACTGTCACCCGGGATGGTGGGATCGGATTTGAATCGAACAATGGCCCTCAGCCGAACAAAGACAAGACAGAAGCCATTTTTGGCTCAGAAAAGCTTGGTTCTATATCCCCTGCCCTGCTATTCAAGGGTAAACTCTGGCCCCCACAGACCAGCCCAGAGTAAAGAAAAATGCTAGGACAAAGTCAATACCAAATTATGTTTCATTGCCACAGAATTGCATAATCCGTTCTCTTTTCATCGTTTTGCATATCAAGCGGTGGCGTCTTATCTGCAGTTATCCCAACGTTGGGCAGGTGGAAAAAAACATCTCATCCCATCCCCCTCCCCTTTGTCTAGGCTTGAGATGGCGGACCGAGCTCGTTTCTTCCTTGGCGACTTGGCACCTGGACTATTTGAACAAGTGGCTGCCGAGCTGACGTGTGCAATCAATGCTTTCTCCGATGGTGAATTTTTTGTGTGTCCTCTTCGTACAAAGTAATTTGCCTCGGTCAAACACAACACCAAGAGTTCCCTCCCCTGAGTGAGTAGCAGCAAGAGTAAGATTGTTTACTCCGTACTCGCTTGTTATAAACACAAAGTCGGTCACTCCAGTGACCCCAATGCAACCGCAGCATCCGTATATACGAGGATCACATTTCAGCCCATAACTTATGGGGCATTCATCTTATCTCGCAGGTTCCCGTCGCTTCAGATCATCCCTGGGCCATGCCAATCTCTCTCTGGGCTTTTTATAGGAATTTAGCCTCTCTTTCTCTCCACAATGGACACGCAAGAGTCTAAAGCCATCTAATCTCTCGTTACGATATATCTCCGTATATGCCGAGTGTTGGCGAGACGTTAATCTTGTTGTTTATATGTGTTTCGAAACGCCCCACTGGGAGGGAGCTCGGCATGTTTAAACACGAGGCTAAAGGCAAACAATAAAGACGACTAGGAAAATAACTTTCAAATGTTCGAGGGGGTTCTCTCCAAAGAGGCCTCCCTGCGAACAGACAATATTGGTATGATGCGCAATAGAGCAAGGCTAGTTAATGGACGGTTGACGAAGAACTGGTGCCCTCACCGTGAAGGGTAGATTGGTACATGTTGGGAGATTCACTTAAATGATGTATGTACAGGTTAAAGTGCATCATATGACACCTCTTATGTCTTGCCTGTTATTGTAGATACGAGATTGCGTACTACCTTGAACATCATGCCGTGTCTATTGGTTTGCGGCTATAGACGAAGGGAACATCTCCCGGCAGTTCACGGACTAACCTATGTGATTGACCACAAAGCAGGTTGAACGCTACAAAGACAATCACCTTGGCTCCAGAGTTTTGGGCGGGCCGGAAAATATGATCGACGCTGGGATAATTATACTGAGGCGCCCTGTTCGTGCAAAGTGAGGTCGAGTGTCGTGAGATATCAATAGACGCGCGCTTGTTATTTCCGTGTGTTGGTCACTCGTTGGTCACTTACATAGGTGCTCTGTACTTTATACCTTAATGATTTATTCTTAAGATTTATTATGTGCAGTGCAGACCGTTATGTGAAAGAAACTTGCATCAGGTCAAGCGTTGATAACGCATTTGCAGTAGCTTACCCCCTTCAGCCATAAAGTCTCACGTGCAGATCAGACCGTTGAGAGCCTATTATCTTTACAACTGTCACTTTGGCATCATTCAGGTCTAAAACTACACATACACAGCCCTATTTTGAACTCCAAATGTCAAGGCGGATCAAGATTAGTCCTCCACTCACAATCTGCATATCAATAAACCGGTAACCCAAATGGGAATGATGATGCGAGGAGCGGCGGAATGCTGACCCGTCATGCCGCTCAGCTGGGCGAAGATTGTGGCAGAGCTTAAGCCACTCAAGCTTCTACACGTGATGGCGCGAGTTGCCGATTCGCGAAGAAGATATTGAGCATCTGATGCCTTTTGAGTGATTGTTCAATTTGATCTTTACAAGTCATCCATTGGAGCTGGTGCGACACTGGACAATCGAGGTCAGAGTACGGATAAATATACCCTAAGCACCTATTCTACTTGCACCCACTTACACCCCAAGAGCTTATCAGAGCTATAACACCTAAGCTTGCTTGAACTACTCCCAACAAACAAGCTCTCACAATGGACATGGCGCAAGATTTCCCTCCCGATGTGCTGTCATTCACTGACCAGCCCGACTTTGACTACGAAGCCTTTCTCCATGCCGACGACATCAGTTTTGGCGAGAGCGCTCAAGGCCAACAACAAGCCCTCTCCGACTCCTCAGACAAAGCTACCCCGCCAAGCTCGGCCTCGAGATCCAGCGCAGAGCTCGTTGTTCGTCCGTCGACACAGAAGCAGAGACTTGAGCGGAGAGGCCATACCAAGAGTCGACGAGGATGCTACAACTGCAAGAGAAGGCGTATCAAGGTATATTGGCCTTGATCTTCGTACTTGGATAAGACTCTAATACACAAGCAGTGCCAGGAAACACGCCCCGCCTGTGGTCATTGCTCAAAGACAGGCCTCAAGTGCGAGTACCCATCTGTGCCTCAGATTACACATCAGGTTGGTATAAGAGGAAACGATATTTTGTACTGGCGCTAATAAACATGGCTACCAGCCGCATCATCAAATACCTCTCTTTAGTCTCCAGGATATGCGCTTCTTCCAACACTTTCTAACACAATGTTACCCCCATCATCCACTGAAGCAAGAAGACATCTGGACGCATGAGATACCCTGTATCGCCCACAACGTACGTACCCTTCCTCTAATACCCATGACTTACGCCGCTGACTATTTTAGCATGAATACCTTATGCATGCAATCCTGGGCTTTTCAGCATCCGAGCTCATGAGGAACGACGCCAGCATTGTCTCGTCAGCCATGAACCACCGCATCAAGGCCATCAAAGCCATCAAGAAGCGTCTGTCGGAAACTGCCAGAAAATCGGTCGGATACGAGGAGGCCAATGCCATGGTCGCTACCTGTTACGCACTAACGTTTCAGTCAGTCAGTCTCGAGGATGGACTGGCCGAATACTTGACATTTATCCGAGGCATCATGATTGTAGGGATGCAGATGCTGTTCCGCGGCATCAAGCCCTTGTTTGAGAACATGATGGAGCCGGACCAAGATGCTATACTTGAACCCCTCATGGAAGGTCTGCCGCTTATTCAAAAGGGGTTTTCGGATTCTGCTATGGAGGCTCTTACAAATCTCAGACCATTGTGCACAGAATCAGTGGAAATTGAGTATCACCAGCACCTCGTAAACATGGTTGAGAAGCTATACATCAACTCGTGGGACGGTAAGAGTCTCAATCTCTCTGAATGCTTTCCAACGTCAACTAACTCCATGAACCAGCGTACAAAGCGTACACAGCACATTACGGCTGGTGGATGCTCCTCCCCCACGACACATTCCAAGCTCTCATCGATCCAGATAACCAGGTCATGATGCTTCTTCACTCGCACTGGATCGGAATAAACGAGATCATGACACCCATCAACGGACAGGAGTGGAACGTGTCAGACAAGCATCCTCCCGAACGAGAGGGCAAGCGAGATCTTGATCCTGGTTTTGGGCGGTGGCTCAAGCATATCAATGCCAATATCGACCTGGAGCATCAGATCTACAACCAGTGGCCGATGTGGGTGGAGGAGCAGCTAGATGGGGACATTACTTTCTTTGGGAGGGTTAGGTAGTTGGGAGGCTGAGCGATTTGAGTGCAGCGGTTTTCTGCAATAGTGGTTTAATGTAGATGAAGTGTGAAGATTGAAATTAACTATATCTAAGGTACTTACAGACGCTTTCACCTCTCGTGTTAGTCGTATTGGCCACCAACACTACAAATTCCAGCCCTACCACGATATTTCTATTACCTCCATAGAAATCGGGCAAGACCATTCCCTGCCACGCCTGCGCCATTATCCAAAATGCTTCTATCCCTCCATCTCTTCTCCTCTCTTCTCTGCTAGTCTTAGATTGGCACTGCCTCAGCAAAAGCCTCCACTGATTGGATCTCGCATTCGTCGTATTCCACCGATTTGGATCTTGTGTGGGGTCGCTGATCATCCTATGAACCAATCACAGATTGAGTATGTCCCAGGGCTGAAAGGCGACTTGGGTTGTCATGATAGGGACTGCGCATCGTATTCTTCGGTTTGATGAATGCCCAATCATGAGAAATTGAGTAAATATCTATTCCTTCTCAAGTATATATATGCCATGTCCTGGTACCTTGGGCGGAAAAGAAAATTGAAGAGTATACAGCCAAGACTTATACTACCTACACAACAGTTGCAAACATCCATCGCAACTATATCTTGACAACTCTCTCCATACATCATTAAACTTTTACATAAATACCTTCAGAAGCTAGAAAATGTCCACAAGTGTTCAGACCATTCCAGCTTCAGTCTCTGACTTTGGCCATCGCTCCTCCAGACACTCGACCCTCCCTCCTGACTACGAGACCACTAATGCTATAGAGCTATCCCGTCTCTCGCCTACATCCTCCTCCACAAACTCTCTCCCCGAATACACAGCTATCTATGAAGACCCCCAAGCCTCGTCTTCCGCCACCTTGGGCTTCCATCCTACACAACAACTTCAGATCCAAGCCCCCGGCTTCCCTCTCATCGCATTCCCTCTAGCACCGCATCCAGATCCCATCTACATCTTCGGTGTCACACCTACAGGCGAGCTTGACGAGGCGGAATACGTCTCTATACGACCATCTCGTAACTCTGGCTCCTGCTTCCTAGCCCGTGCCAACGACCCAACTCAGACACCACTCTGCACAACCACGTACCGCTTCGGCCCTGGCAAGCCCCCCAAGATCCGTCTTATAGAAAACGAAGCTTCTCAGAATACATACACAGAGGATATTGAAATCAGCTGCAAGGGTGTCCTGACTCGAAGCGTCTTCATGCGCACTCACCTTGGCACTTTTGAATGGCGATATGGTTCTCGCGCCGAGCGCCGCGCCGCACAATTCTCCGTCGGAGAAGAAGTCGACTGTCTACTTATCCTAGACCAAGTCACCAATATTGCCATCGAGGGTGGTAAGAAGGAGGAGCGGAGACGCAAAGTTGCACAGTTTGTGCGGAGCGGTGGTTTGAGGACCGAAGGCTCGAAGAAGAGCTCGGCTGGTAACGGCGGACGACTTATGCTTGATCTGCATGAGTGGGCGGGTAGGAAGGGAGAGGCCGTAGAGATGGAGCTTCTTGCTGTAGCGAGTTGTGTTTCTATGATGAAGAAGGAGGTTGATAGGAGGAGGATGCATCAGGCCATGGCGATTATGGGTGCTGCTTCAAGTGGTTAAGCTTCTGTGAGACCGAGGTGAAGATGGAAACGAGACTGATACCCGACTGTTATTCTCATGTTTTTGTTCTGGTAACCGGACGCGGGATTTCAATGGATAGATTTCTCTTTGATAGATCATTTCATGAAACTCTGAAAACACCAAAAATATAGACATTATTCCTCCACCTTGATGCTTAGCCCTGCGCATCAGCAACCGCAGTCTTCTCTTTGGGCCCTAGAGTAAGTACCTCTGCCGATAGATTCTCTTGCTTCTCACCCAAATTCGCATTCTCAAGATCCTTCTTACTGCATCTGCACTTGTACCGCACTGAGCATCCCTCTCTCTCACCTATAAAGGGATCGTTGCGACACGACTTTCCAACTATCTCCGCCAGCAGCACCCAGACAGATAGCGCCAAAGTGATAGATATAAGGTTCAGTGAGTTGAGGCTCTTTGCCATGGGCAGGAAGAACAAGATGATGCAGACGGCAAGCCGATTAGCCATGCGCGTCTTTTTGGACAAGCGCCGAGTTGCTGGATGGCGATGCTCATGGCAGATAGCGATGACACCCATGAAGAGCAGGGCAATAGAAAGGCCATGGCAGTAGAACCAACGAATGCCATCGGCTATTTCGCTATCTGAGCGCCCAATGTAATGATCCGTCAAGTGCTCAGGATTCGCATTGGCTGTATCCGCTGTCCAGACCAGCTTGGATAAACCCGCAGAAGCAAGAATGTAGCCCATAATGAAAGGGAGATGAGCGTAGTGCCAGATAGAAGCTATGACTGTCAGTAATAAGCTCATACAAGATGAAGTGAATAAGTTACCTGATATTACCGAGCGTCGGATAGCATGTATGTTGATATTGCTACCGTCAACATCAAAATAGATCCAGTTAAAGACGAAAGCCTGAACAAGCCCAAGAACAGCCTTGCCCAGAAAGACATTGACAGTATAGCCTCCATAACTTTGAAACATGGGTCCCATAACAGAGTACCCAAAAACCAGCGAGACAAAAGCATTGGTTCGTTCCACTCGATGCTCGATGTTGGTGGCAGGAAAGAACTCAAAGACACTAGCGAACAACTTGACGAGTCTCTTATTCTCGCTAGCCGTTCGAATGTACTGAAATAGCCCAGTAAGGAGACTTTGACCGCACATGTCAAAGCAGAGAGCAACCCAAATCAGTCCAAGCCGAGACGGCATCTCGACGTGGATGCTAGCGATCCAGAGGGCTGCTGGGGCAATGATGATAACAGCCTGGCCGATCATGACTCCTCGGACCATGGGTAGGAGATAACCGGTTGTCAAGAAGTGAAAGACGCCCCTGAATCGAGCAGCAAGATAGAAGGATACAAGCATTGTATATGTGTTGTGCTCCGGGTTTCCGTAAAAGGCGTATGTCATGTTGGTGGAGAATCTATCAAGTCAGTATACGGATGAACGGCTTTCACTTTCGTGGTAACATACCCCAAGAGACATGCAATCTCGAAGAGAATTTCTAGTCGAGTAAAGACGTCGTCTGTCTCAAACCAACTCAGAATCAAGGTGATATCAGACCAGATCTTCCACGACATGATGAATGTGACTGCAAATCGTAGCAGTTCACTACCTGTTGGTTCTGCCCAGACATGTTCACCGTTGACGTGGATTATGCCAACTATTAAGCGGTTAAGCAATCGTTGTTATCAAGAAGATTGGGTGTTCTCACCGTAGAGAAGATCAAAGAAGAGTTCAATGGCCATGATCTCTGTGTTCTCTGAAGCACGCCACAACAAGCCTTTATGGAACCATTGCTTCACGACAGGTTTCTTGAAGAGCTTGATAGTCTGTCCCAAGCGAGCTTGGCTCCCGCTAGAGCCAACTGACAAAGTATCAGACGTTGACATGTTGGATGGATCAACGCCGGGCGCGGCATCATCGTCATCATAAGTTCTCAACTCAGCACCATAACCAAACTTGTCGAAATTAGCATTCAGACCAGTAGTGCTGGTAGAAAGTCGATCCAGGTGGCCGTTGACCAGATCGAGTTGACTTTGCATGTCTTCCCACTCGTCAAAGGCTGGACCATGGCGTTCTCTAAACCGAGCTCGACGACCTTCATGGTGATCCTTGGTTTCTTTGAGATAGTTGCAATGTTCGGCTGATCCATGAACGACGATTTCAACTTGGACTTCACTTTGACTGCCATACTTTTCACGCAGAGCGTCAAGGTCATCGGGGAGACAAGCAATAAGCCTTTTGCCATTAGGGAGGGTAAACTCCTGTGGCCGACGGCGTCGAGGAGATGGAATAAAGGACATTACAATGCGACGGATTTGTAATTCTTGCAAATTTGTGATAATACAGAAATAAGACAAGACAAAAGAAAGGAGACGAGAATCTGCAAGATAAGCACAACAATTAAGCCAAGGCCCTCGACTAATTGGGCGGCCGCTGCTGTACTTGGCCCCTGGCAACTCGATGCCGCTATCATTGGCTTTTGATGATGGTGTGTCTCACGGGCTTGTCAGTTCCCCGCAGGGTGGAAGCGCACAAGGACATGCTGTTTTAATTAAGCTGATAAACGAGTATATAATCATTATCTCATCGTGAATAATCATTGCAACCATCTTTGAAATAATGCTTGTGTTGTAAAGGAGTAATTAAAGAGTTGAGATGCAAGTTAGATAAGATGGTCAGGTATCACGTGATGGTCTCTCCATCTTCCGGTTGTTTCCCGGCTGGCAGATGGTCTGGTGCCTAAGGCTACTAATCCTAGCTCTGCCGTTGCCGGTAATTCGGATTCGGAGCAAAGATTCAGCCATCACCAACTATCAAATCCCACTCGTCCCAATTCAACCTCCAACACCGCCAAAATGACTGCTGCGTGGAAAGCCGCTGGCCTTACGTACGTCAATTGAACCCTTGGCCCTACCGATTCCATTATTGGCCCCGAGCGACTGTAGCCCGAGCACCGAGAAAGCTAACAGTCCCTTTTCCCGACAGCTACAACCGATACCTGGCCGTCGCCGCCCGTGTCGTCCGCCGAAGCCTGAAGGAGGACAAGAGGATCGTTGCCGAGCGACGAGGCGAGATGGACCTGCGATTCGCCAAGTGGCAGGTAAGGCGATGCGAAAACCCTGGGGAGACGTCGCGATGAGAATACTGACGGGTAATTACCTCAACAGAACGGCAAGCAGGGCGAGCCTCAGAGCCTTGCCAAGGCCAACGCCGCCATCGCCGCCGAGAACGCTGCCTAAGCAGTTTATATCGACCTTGAGATGATTGCGCGTGGGATAATGGGTTGTTTGGCCCCGTACGAGATGGACACGGGCAACTTGCTCACGAGGAGCAGCCGACCGCATGCACATACCTAGTGCCGCTGTATCATAACGATTGTTGCAATGTATCAATCAACTCAAAAACGACGACTGCAATTGAAGAGCAAGAAAATGCTGGCGAGAGAATACAATGTCGTGCTGCTGTCTGTGTTCTGTAAATGCTTGTACCGTACTGTAATGATGGTGGTGGGACGAAATGGGCAACTTTTTGTCCACCCGACTACCGCCGAAATAACGACGACTCTCCACAAAAGCTGTGCATCAACAGCTCACTTTGCTATAGTAAACTCGGCCGTGATTTTTATGATAGTTTCAACAGTCGACTTCACATCTACTATCTCACTGTGAACGCCATTTTCACACCAAATCTGGCGATATATCAATCAGTCAAGATAGGTACCTGGTGGAGTCATCATCAATCAATATTGGAGATATCTATCTCTCCCTTCTCACAACTTCACCTTCATTCAACATCTCTAATACCTCCTGCGCAACTATCCACCCACGCAGCATCTGCACTACACTCTTAATATTTAATGCGAAAACTTGTCGCGTCATTTGGCTGACATGGCCGACTTCGGTATTGGGATCCCAGATGGTGGGTACCGTTGAGCCAAGTACCTTACCTTCATATCGTCAAAGTCTGACTTGAGAAACCACTGCAGATATCGCGAGGCTATCGCTCGATCAAGGACTTGAGCCTCCACCCCCACCACCACCGGATATCAAGGCCACAGGAGTTATCCCTATAGATATTACAGACAAATTCTCAAATGCCGTCAAGAGTACGCTCTCTGCCCTCACCCATTGCTTGTCATGACCCCGCCATTGACTCAACCCCCCTAGCTCTCGCACCCGGTCAACTCATCAAGGATGAATTCTTTACGCTGTTCGAGTCCGTTGCGGCTCTCGAGGTAAGATTGTATTTACTGCCGTGCTAGATCTGAAACTGACAGGCCTAGATCATGGACCCCAAGATGGATAGCGGTTGCGTGGAGTCACCAGAGGAGCTTGAGGAGCTGTACGACGTATCTCGGCCGCTGCTCCCAGAGGAAGTGCTAGGAGTCATAGATCAGCTTCTATGTCACGAGGTAGGTATTCTGCCTATTATTCAGTATCAAGCATTAACTTGTCTACGTAGATGGCCTGGCATCAGGGATATCCTCTCTCACAGACTCTGTTTACCAGCGTCTACGCCGAGGCCCTTCTGACCCCCACACCACAAACCGTCGACGAGGCTCGCTTCGTTCGGAATGCTCCAGCTGGCTCTTCTGCACAGTCCAGTATGCTAGAAATCTTGAGGGCATATTGTCTTGGGTTGCTGAAAGCTTGTGGCTACGTCAACGAGCGGATTAGATCGGAGCATTACTACGAGGTAAGCGTGGTCTACCGCCTTCTATCAAACTTGGCTGACAATATGAAGGAGGAAGACTTCGTGACAAATACCTACAGCCGAACTTTACTTGCAGAGATACAACCACAGGTCATTCAGCAGACTATCCAAGAAGCGAGGGATCTACTCGGTACACTGAGTAACGAGATCAGCGACGAGATTCGCGAAGCGCTTGATCAACGATTGCAGCTCAGATCTTACTTTCTCGAGGCGACAGAATGTCCTAAGCATATGAGGGAGCCCGAACTGGCGAGAAAGCCATGGCTGGAAGCCCTCAAGATTCTCCCCGGCATCAAGTCCTCTCACGCCTTGGGCCGACCAGTTGATGAGGCCTTTAGTGCCAAGCTCCAACGGAAGCTTGCTAGCACTATGCCTCCGAGACCAATTGTGCAGTTGAAATTTGACGATGCTTTTGGCCACTTATCGAGATTGTTCAAGGATGGTTCTGAGCTGATTGATGTGCTTCACTATACCGATTCTCAATGCCTACAGGTAAGAAAAGAAATCCTGTATAGAGAAATAGATGCTGACAGTGTCTAGACTTTTGTCTCATACTTCCAAGCCAAGAAACCTCAACCGTTGGTTTTCGTGCGAACTCTGCTTCAAACATTCCTCTTTAACGAGATGGAGGTTTTAGGGTCTATGAGCATCCGCCAGATACTAGACGACGACTTTTCCATCGTGTCCATGCCAGCAAGCCCCCAACTTGACCGCAACAATGATGAAATCGAATTTCCGCAGGACCCGAGGTTCATCGTGGCTCAGCAGATGGAGTTATTCCGACAGAGAGCGGCACAGCCATTCCTAGATGTTTTCCGGACTTTCTGCCAGAACCGGTGTCGAGTACGGCGCACGCTCTGCCACATCATCCGGGACTGGGAGAACCTTCAGGTCGACGCCGAAGAGGTTGACCAGAGGATCCAGGTCCAGTTGAACGAGCAGCCAATGAGGCAATCATCAGGTAACAACTCCGCGCCCATCGAGACATGGTCTCTTCCACTCTCATCCTGGACATATCTGTACAAGATTCATCAGATGGAGTGGATCGTGCAGCTCGGGTTTGAGCTAGAAGTGTACCAACCAGACGAACTGGCCGGCATGTATTGGTATCTCAACTACCTTGCTAAGTGGAGGGTACAGCACACGGAAAGGATCAAATCATTCGTCATTCGAAAGGTGGAAGAATCGCGTGTGCCCTCTCGACCTCGGGACCCTGCCGTTGATCACCAACTCGAGCGATCTCTGGCCTTTATTCGGCACATGCTTCTCGACGCCGCTGTCACATGGGAACTTTCGGATGCCCTATCATGCCTCTACACGGCTCTCATGCGGCTCAAGCTAATCAAGGTCCCTCCAAGGCCCTACAGCAACGACGAGCTTCGTTTCGACCTGCGCATGCGACCCTTTGCTGCAATCGGTCTGCCACCCCTCCCGAGCTTTACAGAGTTCACGCAGGGAACTGCACAGCCAGAGTCCTCCACATCAGATATTCTTCGTTACGCAGAGAGGGCACTTAAGGGTGCTAAGCAAGGACTTGAGGTCATGAGCAAGTTTCCTGCCGAGGAAGCGTTTTCAGTTGGCTCTCATGACCGATGGCACACTTCCAAAAAGAATGCGCTCAAGGCATGTATCGCAACAGGGCTCGCAATCACGGCGGTGCAAAAAGTTGCGAATCAGGAGCCGGGCGATTTAAAGATCAAAGCTGAGGTGCCGACTCCAGATAAATGTTATCATGACTGGTGGATTGTGCCCCGTATAATTCCTGTCTAAAAACTTAACTAGATAAAAAGAAGAAGAAGAGGTACATTTCAGAGTTTGTATGTTTCAACTATAATCATACATTTGGGTATCCAAATGAAAGTTGCCTCCTGTTCCAGCCTTCCTGCCATCAGCCTCGACTCTAGAACGAGCGTTTAACTGAACCGTGAACCAGAGATTGTAGATGCAACGCCATTTCCATCGTATCAATTTCAAAATGATGTGTCGAATGCATTCTCACCGTAAATGCGCTTCGACTTTTTGACCAGGTATTAGTGACGAGATGTCTTCCAACACTGGGTCTGATAATGACTAAAAGGTCCAATAGAACCGTCCCTCAAGCTCGCTTAGGCGGCGACACGTCGTCGGGCGGCCTGGGCCATTCGAAGTCGGACGGTCTGCTCATATAGCACGTCCTTGAAGGCGAAGAGGAGAGCAGCGGTGAGGACACTCTGGGCAACCTTGGGAACGACACCTGTTGATTACAATTAGCACATTGTTCAAGTATAAAAATAAGCAATTCGGTACTTACCTCGGTAAAGACCAGAGTAGCCATTCTCGCGCACAATGCGAGCGAGAGCACTTAGAGAGCCCTCCTTCTTACCCTCGCTCTGGACGTGCATCTGTGACTTGACGGTGATGTAAGGGTAGGTGATGAGAGTGGCAAACAGCTTGCCTAGAGCACCGAGGCAGAAGGCAACGGTGGGAGTCACCTTGCGGCGCTTCTCAACTACATTCTTGAGCTGCTCGAACAGAGTGTACTGAAGAATGGGGTTGATAACAAGGACAAGAGCCGGAATGACACCAGCAAAGAGAGCCTGAGGACCCTCATTCTTGAGGAGGAGGAGCAGAGTGCCAATGGTGCTTGGGGGCTTGGCAGGCTTAGACTGGCCAGCCTCGACATCGCTCTTGGTCTTCTCCTGCTGGCGAGTGGTAACTCGAGTGTTGACGACCCAGATGGGGTTGGTGATGATAACGGTAGCCGAACCCGCAAGGGCACCGGCGATCATGGACTCGACGGTAGTGAGCTTGGAGCCGGCGCGACCAGCCTTGGCGGCGGCCTTTTCGAAAAAGCCCCGGGTCCATTCGTACCAGTAGTAGTAGACAAAGTTGGTGATGCTGATGCCGAAGAGGGCCGAGTTAATACCGGAGTAGAGACCCGAGATACCCTCGCGGGCGATGATATTGCCAACAGCCTCGCTGAACTTGCTCTCGGCCTTTTTGGACTCGACCTGGGCGCGTGTAGAGAGGGTGATGAGAGGGTAGCTTTGATGTTGTTAGCCAGTTGTCACCGGGCAGTATAAATGCTGCACTTACGTCAAGATCATAGACAAGAGACCACCTCCAGCTCCAGCAAGAGCATGGGCGACATTGTCATTCTGGGGAATGGCGGGAGGCTCGGGTGCCTTGTTAATCTCTACCTTTGTAGGCGTGATCTCGACTTTTGTGACAGGCGAGTCAACCTGAGAAGTGGTTTCCTTGTCGACGTAGTCGGACATGACGCTGGTCGAGATATATAAGCTTAAGCGAGAAGCGTATAAGCAGGAAGCTTGAACAAGCAAGCACAAGCAAATGGAATTGAATTAAGGAAACCCGGGGAAAGGAAACAAAACGGGTTGTGAGGGGACGTGCTTGATATACAGTATTTAAAGCCTATAATAGTCTATGCTTAATGAGTGAGGCGCCTGTCTCGGGATCGGCTGCCGTACTTTGGAGAGATGGAACACTTTTAGGACCCTCAGGGCCTCAGGTAGATAAGGTTAGGTATGTGTGTCCCCTGAAATACCGAGGTCGGGACGGAGCTGATACCGAGTAAACTTCCCTAAAGTCGGCCACTCCTCCGCATCTGAAAATGAAGTCACCCTGCATGTGACGTGGGGAAAGGGGACAAGGAACGGCAGCTTGAGAGCAGTTACCGTGACACGCTATGCCTGTTCGAGGCATTATCATGAGTGCTGCTTATCCAAGGCGGCTTCAAGGCTACCAACGACCAAAACTCGGGATGCAAGCCCTCTAAGCCTCGGAACCAAGGAGAAACAAAAGTTGCGTGCCCAACCATAAACGCTAAGCCACTTTCAGGTCTAAGTAAACACAGCTCACGGCCCGCCACGCTCATCCTTGTCCAAACCCAACCCAACGCACACCGCGCGGGTTTCTGACGGCAGTGCGCGCATTGCGTTTTGCTTTTGCATCTACGTACTGACTTGACTGAACGACCTACCTAATGAATGAATAATACTAACACCCTTTGTCAATGCCACAGCGCAAACAGTCACGCGCTGACGACGACAACTTTACCGTTCGCTGGCATTCGGTTGCCGATATGAACACGCCCAGCGCGGATATTATGTCGTCGCCTGATCCACTAAACGATACCGTTCAACAACCCCCGTCCACCGCGCGCCGTCTAGTCCGCAGCAGCCAACGATCCAGCCGATTTTCCTCTGCTATGTCCATGGGAACATCGCCTAGGAAGCAGATGTTTGAACTCGAAGTTGGCGACAATCAGGCACCACAAAAATTATTAGTTACAGTCGAGACAGAGGAACCGCGGACAACAGCAGGTCCAGGCAGCGCGCGACGAAAATTATTCCAGGAGAGTCCTTACCTACCGATAGCACGACGACGAGAAATGGCGACAACGACGACTGTGCCATTAAAGGCAGCTATCGAGGACGAGGTAGCGACTCCCAGAAAAAGAGGTCGACCGCGAAAGACAAACGGTACACCGTTGCCCAGCGCTGGAAGGAAGAGAAAATCAGCAACACCAATAAGCAGATCTCCCCGACGGGCGCGCACAGCAAAAGATACAGATACGACAAATAACTTGGTGGAAAACGATGTACAGCCTACACCAGGGACAAGAAGACGGGGCCGACCACCAAAGAATCGTCCTATAGAACCATCGAGCAATATGGAAAACGAGCAGAATCAGGACTTGGCTTTGACTAGGCCTGAGGAACTAATCGAAGTGGTCAACGATGCTGCCGATCTTCCCTCTCTTCGCGCCGACGACTCTCAAGCCGATAATGAGGTTACTCTAATAATTACGCCCTCAGAAGCCGAGATAAATCAGTTGCGTGCGAATCAACGCGCAAACCAATCTGAAAATGTTAGCGCGCCTGTCCCGCACTCGGACGCTGAATCGGATATTTGGATGGCAACCTTGGACAACGAACCAACCCCGCGCCCTTCGAGTCGAGCAGCACAAGACTTGCCCGCTCCTTCAAGTCCGGATCATGGTCCAGGGGCGGGCTCTTCAGATTTTGGAGATTACGGATTCTTTGGGGGTGCAGGCAGCGATGTTTCTTCTGCAGACGAACACCAGAGCGATAATCGTCCTGGAAACGAGGATACCGTTGCGGCAGGCGAAGATTTCAGTATGATTTTGTCGCTACCTTCGTTGCAGGCGAGCATGCGTAGCTCTATTCAGCAGACAACCGAAAACGATATTGGCGAGGAAACCAGCATGATCATCAACAATACCTTGGAATCATTACGGCAATCTTTGCAGGAACGCGACAAGCCCACTTCGAACCAGGAAGCTACTGAAGCTCAAGGGGAGAGCAACAAAGCGTCTGAATCATCTCTACCTGCGCCAGCTCAACCTCAGGAGGACCTTCGACAGTCTACTATTCGCCCACCACTGACTTTCTCACCCAATCGCAATCTGTCGTCCAGATGGCTTCAGAGTCCTCGGAGACTAGGCTTTTCTCCTTTACGGCACCAAGTATTAAAATCGAATGCGCGAGACAACGCGGATGCCCAAGATGCGCCTGAATATCATGGATCTCCACTTGCGTCTCAGCAACAAGATTCATCGCGCCTTGAGAATGAAGATTCAAATATGTTTGAAGATTCCTTCTCTGAAATTCCCGAAGCTGTACTTGAAGCTGCTACTCCCAGGCGGCCTCGAGCTCTTAGAGATGCGCCATCAGAGAGCCAAGATGTGGAGATGGAAGACGCAGATCTAATTCAATTCGAGGAACAACCAGAAGATGAGGAAGAGCAAGAGCAAGAAGCGAACGGTCAACCAACGGCTTCTAATGCAAGCGCCGTCTCACATTCTGATGCGGGACGCCTTCCTACCCCTGACGACACCCCCCCGAATCTTGAAGCCGCAAAAGGCAGCCCTGAAAGGTCCAGGGTCACTTCGCATCCTCCTCCTAGGCCTGCGTCATCTAGAGGCTCGTCTTCAGTGGCCCCATCACCTAGGGTGACGAGGCAAGCTCAGGTGTTGCCGGAAGCCGCAGAGAGAGCTGTTGATGAGCCTGATAATGAGCCGGCTAACGAGGATGTTGGAGCTATCGTGGATGAGATTGTTGTTTCTACTCATGGAAGTGAGGTGGATGAGCACGTTTTAGAGAAAACTGTTTTGGACTATCCTGTTGAGGAGGAACCAGAAGAGCAAGAAGAGCTGCCCCAAGTCGCTAGGCCCCAGCAAGCTCGCATATCTTTGGAAACCGAAATTCAGCAACCCGAGGTGACACCTTTGAACCAACTGACATCACCCATCCAAGAGCCTCAGTCATTGCCTGAAGTAGTGTCAGACAGGGTGAGACGTCCTACATTATCTCCTATCGTGAGGGCTGGTCGCGCTCTCCAGAGTGTGACATCGGACCCTCCCTCACCTGAGGCACGCGAGCAGCGGTTGCGAAGCCCTTTCAGGCGCTCTGCTACTAGAGAGCTGGGGCCTAAAGAGTCGCAGCCCAGTTCACGCTTGAGTCAAAGCCCCAGCAAGTCACTTGGTTTCCCTGAAGTCACCCAAATTCCTCCAGGCAATGAGGTCTACGATGATCCTTTCGGAACAGACACTAGACATACGGGCCAAGCTAGCTTTATGGAAGCGCTTGAGAGAAGTGGTGATTCATCGCCACAACGCGGTCCACCATCATCCAGGGGCTCTGCAGCAAGCTCGATGCATTTCCGGGCTCCTAGCGATGGTGAGCTTAGTTGGGTAGCCAACGAAGGCCCTATCAGCGACAATCTTCGTGGAGATGTACCTCTTGAGACGTTCGCACGATCCACAGCTGAGCCTGCAAAGAGCGCCCCTATTTCTCATGGCCAGGTGGATGGAGTAGTTGACGACGCAGATGATGAGACTGAAGATGCAGGCGATGATATGGATTTGTGGGAGTTTGAGGCGCAGAGGTCAAGCCCCCGCGCAACTCGTCAGCCTCCAGCTGAGAGGAAACCTGAATCTCCTCTTCATAGGCGGAGCAACATACCTAGTCCTTGGAGGAGGCAGACTAGCAGGGAAACGCAGCCAGCTACACGTACAGAGCACCAGACGAAGCCTAAGCCTGTAGAAGAAGACGAGCCCGAGGAGGAAGAGGAGGCACCTCAGACAGAGGACATGGATATTTCTCATGCAGAGCCACCCCAGGCGGAAGAGTACTCACTCCTTGCTCAAAAGCAGGCTGGCCAAGGACCTGACAAGGCTCCCGCGTCAGCGAAGGCGAACCGATTCGACCTCTCAACCTTCTTCTCGTCCCCAGCCGCCTTGCCAGGAATGTTGGCTGAGAAGCTTTCACCCTTGAAGAAGATGTCAGTCTTTGGAGCGCGGCCGATTGAGACCGAAGCTGAGCCTATGGAAACGGAGCGTGTCCTCCCAACGAGCTCCATGTTCCCACAAGTGCCGCAACAGGAGCTTGCGCCTCGAGCGAAGCCAAGATTTGGTTTCTTCTCTCCTGTTCGGGCTAGTCAGCCGGTGTCAAGACGAGGAGAGCGTGATGTACCGAATATGGAATCTCGCTCTCGACCGGGGGCAAGATCCAACGTATCGCCTGGTCGTCACTCCGAGGCATCTTCAAGAGAGGAAGAGAACGACGTCTTATTACAAGAGGACCTCGAGCAGCAGCCGGAGAGTGAACAAACTGAGGAACCCGAACAAGAACCAGAGGAGTTGGAGGAGGCAGAAGAAACTCAACCGCCTGAGCTGCCTTCAGTAGCACAAAAGATGAACTTTACTCCTCGACGACGGCAGCCTAGTCAATCCTTCTTCAAGACCTCAACTCAGCCTGCTGCTCCTGCCCCTGCCCCCGCTACTGGCGCACCTACCCCGCCTCGCATGCAGCTCTCTCACGCGGATATCGAGAGATGGCAGCAAGAAACCTCCAACGCCAGTGAGGACTCCCCTGAGCCCTCTGAGACTCATCTCCGACCACTACCCCCCAAGAACGCCTCTCCTCGCAAATCAAGTCTGCGTTCTCCGCTTAAACCACACACTCCTGGCCGCGTGGTCGAGTTTACCAGCAGTGTTCTCTCCCCCATCGAGCAGGCCAAAGCTCGACAACAACGTCGCCTATCCAACTCCTCAGCAGCATCCCAGTCCAGCACTGGTGCCCAACGACTACGCATAGTAGCACCCCCTCGCCAGAACGCCAATAAGGAGAACAACACTGTCCCCGAAGTCCCCAAATCAAATACCATACCACCCCCAAAACAAACACGTCCCGAACCACTATCCCAAACAGTCTGGACCCGAAAGCACTGGCTTCTTCTGGATGACCTCCTCCAGCAGCGACGCCAGGGTCCGTTCAGGCGCAGCTTCGAACGCCGCTCGGACAAGTACCTCGGCATGATGGTCAGAAGCCACGGCGAGGCCATGACGCTGGAGCGCTGGCACCTAGACTGCGTCGACGCCTTCAAGGCCGAGGTTGGCGGCTGGGATGAGGCTGCGCTGGCCAAGAGGTTGTTCGCCCTGATACTGGGCGAGCAAAGGAGGAGTAGAGGAGCTGTCGATAAGCCTGCGCGAGTTATGTTTCATTGAATGCGATGCATGCGTTTTTCTTTTTTGATACAAGTTACGAAGTATGGCATAGTTAGCATCGGGAGGCGTTTTGTTTTACGAGTTGGCATTGTTTGAGATACCAGATTCTGTTTTTGTATCCTTTCCGCTTGCGTACCTATGCATACATTCATACATACCCCCTTTTGCAGCCAAGACTGTTTGGAGCATCGTCTAGGTAGTTGGGATTATTTAGGCTCACAAACATAGCAGTATAGGAAAACACATGAACAAAGACAAGCGATTATGATCAGCATAGACGATTTCTGTTCCCTCTCGAAACGCCTAATCTACTGTGTGACATATTACATACAACAAGTGACGTGCCTCCCAATGCCAGTCTATTCCAGCATAGACGCCTGGTTCGTGTAAAGTACATCCACCACGCTGCTCAACTTTTCGATGGTCGCGAGAGCCGCATCGTACGACTCATCGCGGTGCGTCTCGTCAAAGATAATGAGACAGCCGGCGCCCTGGTCCAGGACACCAATAATGACCTTGTCCAGGATCATCTGAGACAGTTTTCGCTCAACTTGCTGGGTGTCGAGGCCAACCATCTTAGCGATATGGTCGATCTCCACGCGCGAGAAGGGCTCGATGACCTTGATGAGGTTCTGTTCGAGCATGGCATCGTAGAGGCGGCGGAGGTGGTTGCGAATGAAGGCGTCGCTCCCAAGCTCGTAGCGGTAGGAAGAAAGAGCTCGTTCATACTCCTCTAGCGATCGATTCGAGTGGGCGCGGGCAATGGCCTTCATAGCCTCTAGGTTCTTGCCAGCGTACTTGAGGGCTTGCTTCGAGGTCATGAGGTTGTTGACATCGTCGACCAAGTTGAGCATGATCTTGCAGAGAAGCATATATTGCAGGGCAGCCTGAGCTCTAGTGCTCTCGTCTAGGGAGTGGTAACCATCGAGGGCCTCGATAAAGTAGGAGAAAGCGGTGTTGAAGTCCTTGTCCTCAGCATGGAGCATACCACTTTGCATGTCGAGGTTGGCCTGGAGCATTGGAGGGGTGTATACGCTGGCGGCGCTCGTTCGCGCACTGGTCAAGGCGGCACGGGACTTGGGAATGTTGCCGAGGGCGTGGTAGACTCTCGACTCGAGAAGCTGAACTTCAACAAGGCGCAGCTTGTCGTCGAGACGCTTGAGCTCACGGAGGAGGTTGTTGATGAGACCGAGGGCGTCATAGTAGGATTGTTTGGCCATCTGGAGGGTGACAAGACGGACCTCGAGGTCCTGTCGCTGGAAGGCGCGGCGCTCGGCGGTGGCCCATTCTATGCAGTCTTTGGTGACTGAGATTTCAATATCGGTGCTGTCGGGGATTTCCTTGATAAGGTCGAGCAGTTGGCGAACTACGTCACCATGTTAGCTGACTGAAGTGTACTGGCGCAAGATTGCTCGATATCCAAACGTACCCAGCTTTGAAGACTTGGCCTTGGCGAAAGAAGAGAAAACCGTCCGGCTCTCCTTGACTAAGTTGACCAGGTCTTGGGTCTTCCTGTTGTAGTTGTTAGCGGGGCACATGAGAGGCGGTCGTGAAGCAGTGCGCACTTCTCGTCTCGGTAGAGCTCGCCTAGGCTGATCAGAGCAGTCTCATACTCGCGGGTGGCAGCATCAGATGAGGTGCTAGGGGCCTTGGAGATGATGTCCTTGTAGATGGCCTCAGCCTTTCGAGGGTCTGATTTGGCGAGCTTCTCTGCTTCCTGGACCCTCGCCGATTCGGCCGCCGCCATTGTGAAGGATGTATATGCGCGTGTCGGGGGAGAGATGTGTAGGCGGCAGAGTATAAGCTGTGGGAGGCGGCGAGAATTTGTTAATGCGCTAGAGAATGGTTGTCGTTGAAGATGATGTTGTTTCGCTAAGGTAGGCTGGAGCAATCACTGAAGCTTAGTTACTACCTTACCTTAGCCTCCAGGTTGCCAGAGCACGACGTAGGCCAGTAAAAAGAGCGGGCCTCAGTCGCCTTACTCAAGCAGCAATTGGGTGGATAAGAGAGGCGCGGGTATTTAATGATCCGTTGATACGCAGGGACTGTATCCGGAAAGTGGCCCCTCCGGCCGGGCTTTACTGATGGAAGCTTCCCGTCCCCGGAACAGAGCCGGCGCGACCCTTGGCTAAAATTTCAGTCCTAACTCGGAGCTCAAACTTCCTGATTATACAGCCCACTTACTTAAAAGTGCCACACTACCAATCTCCTCATCATATATACTCTCTCTCACTCTATAACTTAATTCCTCACCTATTCTCACAATGTTCCGCCACGCCATTGCTACCTCCTCCCGCGCTCTGCGCTCTGCTCCTAAGGTCGCCCTCCCCCGGCCCTTCGTTCAATCGCAATTCCAGGCCGCACCCGTCTTCACCTTCAGAGCCGCCCAGCCTGCCGTGTCAAGATGGTACAGCGACGCCAAGGAGTCCGAGGCTAAGCCTGCTGAGGAGGCAAAGCCCGCAGAGGAGACCAAGTCAGAAGAGAAGGCTGCCGATGGCGAAAACGATCCCCTCGCCGAGCTCAAGAAGAACCTTGAGGCAAAGGAGACTGAGGTCCGAGACTGGAAGGTTTGTAGCCATTGCAGGATACAATTTCCTCCCTAGCGTACTAATTCCTTCCTAGGACAAGTGCCTGCGCACCGTTGCCGATTTCCGCAATCTCCAAGAGCGTACCCAGCGCGAGGTCAAGTCTGCCCGTGATTTCGCCATCCAAAAGTTCGCCAAGGACCTTGTCGACAGCGTCGACAACCTCGACCGCGCCCTCGGAATGGTTCCTCAGGACAAGCTCAACGCCAAGGACCGACCTGAGCACCTCGAGGATCTCGCCAACTTGTACGAAGGCCTCAAGATGACCGAGGATATCCTCATGAGCACCCTCAAGAAGCACGGTCTAGAGCGTCTCAACCCTGAGGGCGAGAAGTTCAACCCCAACGAGCAGGAGGCCACTTTCATGACTCCTCAGCCCGACAAGGAGGACGGCACAGTATTCTTCGTCCAACAGAAGGGCTTCAAGCTCAACGGCCGAGTGTTGCGTGCCGCCAAGGTCGGTGTCGTCAAGAACAAATAAACACACTCTACTCTAATACCGGTGAATTCCTATTCATCTCTACATAAAAGTCGCATGTCGCGTGTATTTTTAGGGGGTTATCGGTCGGCGTTGGCTCAAATGTATAATGCTCCCCTCATGATGGTCATTTTCAAGTTGTATGACGGTTGCAGATGCTTGGACAGAAGAGAAAAGTTTCAGAAGAGATGGGACTTTTGTACATAAAATAAAAACGAGACGTGTATAACAGGCGGGGTCTGGCGTCGGCCGAAGGAGGTCACCTTATCCCGTGGTCCAAAGCAGGACGAGGTAGAAATGAATACCTAAGCTGGTTACTCAGCTAAGATGATGAATTAAGTGAAGCATGTGCCAATGATTTTCGAGATGTGTTTGTAATGGTGAGGAAACTCATGTATCCGTCTCATGAAAAACCTGGAGAATTTATATAGACAGTATTACCTAGTACTTAAGGTAAAGGTACAATAGCTCAAGTTCGGTGTTATACACATTTTAGTTCATCGCCCTCAACATCACATATAATTATCACAATAGTGCAGTATAGTGCTTTCAAAAATTCTCATTGTCTTATCCCACAATCCTATCGACTCGATAAAAATCATGCTAAATATACTAAGGAAAAACCAACAACAAGCAACTGGCACTTCAACCCTTGCCGGATGCTGGTACTGTACATATAAGAAACAGCCTGTAATTCTGGTTGCTCTCCCTCTCTCATCTCTTCTCTTAGTATCTTATAATTCACTTCCAAAGCCAAATGCGCGCGCTTCCTCCCATGCCATGCCATACAGTACTTTCAATCCCGAAAAAAAAAAAAACTATATCCCCCTATGCCGCAAAGACACATCCCCTCAGGTAATGGAGGGAGCTTTTCCCAGCAACGCCCTGCGATGATGTCTTCTCTTTGGCCTGTTCCTTACCAGGAGCTTCTGCCAGTGTTAAAAAGAGCCACTGAAGCTAAAAGAAACAACATAAAGTGCAAATCGTTATAAAAAAACAATGTTCATGCGATGGTCATTACAACTCTTTTAATGCTGGCCCACCGTGCTGCCTTTCTTTCTGTATCTCTCAGCCTCCTCTCCCCAGGAGAGAATAGCAAAGAGGTTGGAAGACAATGATGAGTACGAGAACTCCTCAATCCAAAAAACACAATCATCCATCTCTGACCGTGAGCGCCTTAGAGGAATTGACACTTTCTCTTCTTCCTCTTAACAGGTCCCACCCCAGGGATTGATGTCTTTCCCTCCTTGGAAGAGCCCGAGGTTGCCGCTGATGCCTCGATGTTTTTCCGGTCATTAGCAACGACGGTGTTGATAGCCTGCTCGAAGATCTCGTCGACACCTTTCATCTCCTTGCTACTGCACTCCATGTACTGAGCATTCATCTTCTTGGCAACCGTCATGCCTTGCTCAGTAGTGACTGGGGTAAGGCCTTGGGTCTTGAGCATATCGATGCAGGTCTTCTTGTGACGGAGATCTGACTTGAGACCGACAAGAACCAGTGGAGTGTAAGGGCAGAAGTGCAGAACCTCAGGGTACCACTGTTGAGAGATGGTGAGCATATTGTAGAGGTGAGCAAAGCAATAGAATCATACCTTATCGAGGACGTTGTCTAGAGAGTTTGGACAGTCGATAGCGAAGCATACAAAGATGAGGTCGGTCTCGGGGTATGAGAGCGGTCGGAGACGGTCATATTCCTCTTGGCCGGCGGTGTCCCACAATGCAAGCTCTACAGTCTTACCAGTGAGGGCATGGACAGGATAGGTGATGTAGTTTTCAAAGACAGTGGGTACGTATTTCTGTATATATTATTAGGATTGATACTCATGCAGCAAAGTAGCAGGCGGATTTGAGCGGTGACTTACCTCTGGGAAATACCCTTGACTGTAGCTGATGAGCAGGCAGGTCTTTCCACAGCCACCATCGCCGACAACTACAATCTTCTTGGAGTAGGCGGGTGCTTCTGTAGCGTGAGTCGCCGCCGACTCGCGGCCCGTCGACGAGCTCATAGTGGTACTGACGGTGCCCTCGCTGGAGCGGGTGCGCTGTTGACGTCGGTTCTGCTCGGTGGTGTCAAAGTATGAGTTGCGAGACTTATGCGATGATGCCATGCTTGAGCGCAAGGCTATCTTTTAGAGCCGCAGAGTATAGCCTCGAGGCGCGAGACTTGGAGAAGGCTTGGGCCTTTGTGTAGGAGGTCGGCGAGTCAGGCCAAGAATAAGAAGTGTTTGTTTGTGTTTGCGCTTAGTTGTTGCAAGTAGAGGGTTGATGCGGGGTGAATGATGATGCGACAAGAGTGAGGTAGATAGAGAGAAGCACCTGGAGGTGAGGACGAGGCGGGAGGAGTGTTGACGAGAAGTGAGTTGGGCTGAGTAGGGTAGAGATGCGATGCGATGCTCGAGCTATAGAGATCCGAATGGATATTCTTTGATGTGATCTGATTGACTGACGGATAGATGTTGATGTGTTTGCTGCAACTGGCGGGAGTTGAACAAGTACAAGAGAATAGAAAGGATTATGGGGAGTCAAGTCTCTAGTGTGGCATTGTTACACCACCAAGTTACCCGAGTAAACATGTTGACAGGGCAACCCTACACCTACAAAGCTGAAGGGTTGGGGGAACCCAACTGGAACCCACGATAAAAATGACGGAATCAACGGTCCGTGCACGTGCGCACGAGAAAATAATTGCCTTGGCTTTGCCTTGTAGCCTTGTGCCTCTTTGCGTGATGTGATTTGCCCAAGCGCGTTTCTTCTCCATCCAACACTTTTTTCTTCTTTCTTTCAAGCCCTTTTCTTCGAGTCTCTCCCTTTTTCCTTCTTTCTTTTCTTCTTCTTCTTCTTCCCACAACACTACAATTTCAGCATCATGGATGGACAAGAACCCAGCCAATACATCACTCTCGTGTCTGGAGATGGTTTTGAGTTTGTCGTCCTCCGTGACGCCGCTCTTGTTAGCCCTATCATCAAGGGCATGCTCGACGTGAGAAGTCAGTTTGCTGAGGCCAAAGAGGCTCGCTGTGTTTTCCGAGAGATGAGGTAGGTTGCTATCATCAAACATGCTGTTGCCTTCACACATGTCCACTTGCTACGCTATGGCTTTGGCTTGCTTGCTCTCTGGATTGATGACAAAAATTCACGATTTGTTCTTGACAGAACAATCGAGATTTCTCGGTTGGGCTGCATGATTACTCACTACACTTGACCTGACCACAATGCGCACCCAGCCTTTGTCGTCTTCAGCCCTTGCTGGATACATGTCAACCCTCCGAGAGCTAGACGCTGATGATTTTGATATCAACAGCGCTATGGTTCTCGACAAGGTTGTCGAATACTTCCATTACTGGTACCGCTACCGCAATAGCGAGGATGTTCCCGACATGGAGATCCCGGTCGAGCTCTGCCTCGAGCTGTTGGCCGCAGCAGATTACCTGGGCCTGGACCAGTATGCAGCCCAGCCCATGCATGGCTCTAGCTGGAAGCTTTGATACTAATCTTATCTAGGGCGAATATGAGTATGAAATGAACAACACCAGGAGTCTGGTTCCCAGTTTCTGTCTATCACTCTACACCATTTGCTTTACATCGTACAACATATCCGGTCGGCGTTTAGGAGCTAGGGTGGTAAGGGTACATGCGTCTGCTGCTATTTACCTTGCGAGATCTTGCGGCATTGTCTTTGTTCATACGAATAATGATAATGAACTCACATTACACGGTTGACAGACGTCAACCCGAAATGATTCAGTTTCTGCTTGCTATACTATTTCACCGTGATTTTGCACCACCATTTCAGCATATGCGTTCTTCTCTTCTACTCCTCCGTGGGTCGAACGTCTATTAGAGATGGAAGATTAAAGTAACCCTCTCACTCTGCGTGGCTCAGTTGACGCATTGAGCTTTCGCTTTTTCTGAAGGGCAACATTTTTTTAAGATAGATTTGGGTTTGATTCCAGGCTTCTATGATATCTTGTAGTCAAGTTGCATATGGTTGTCGATATAGATATTGTAGTACTGTGCAAGGAAGAGGTTCGTTGCTAGAGCATAGAGCTCAACCATTCTTATATCCATCGTTCATATTTTGGCGTCATTGCTTTAAACAAAGACTTTGCATGGCTTCTTGAAATTTGAGTCAATGCTTGACTACATATTCAGTTCATTTTGGTCGAGATACTGGCCTGTTGACTCATGCGGTGCCATGTTTAGCAAGGTTCTTCAAAAAGACAGGACTCTCGTAGTAAAAGAATTGCAAATCTCATGGAATATGACTCTTATCCCATTTCAATTCCATAGCATCTTACATTGAACTCGGATTTTTGACTCATTTCATGTTAGGCAGAAATTGTTTACACAGATGGTTCAGTACCCCATGCTATCGTCGTCAGCGGTTGCTTGCCCATAAAGGAAAACAGCTTCTGCTTGTGAACCCACTCAGCCTCAACTTCAACTTAACAACTACAAACACGCGACGAAACTACGGAATGTCGGCAAATACATTTGAGGCGCAAAGCGTTCGAGTTGCTGTCGAAGGCTGCGTGAGTATTTTCAAGTACTATTCAATCAAAAACATGACACTAACAAACTGCAGGGCCATGGTACACTCGATGCCATCTACGCCTCTGTGGACGAGTCTTGTAAGCGCCGTGGATGGGATGGTGTCGATATCCTCATTATTGGTGGCGATTTCCAGGTATTTTTACCCTCTGGTTCAAGACCAATGTCTCCTCGCTTATGAATTAAGCTTACAACGCATCAAAGTCTGTTCGAAACGCTGCAGATTTGAGCATCATGTCTTGCCCTGTCAAGTACCGCCATTTGGGAGATTTTCCGAAATATTACTCTGGTGAGCAAAAGGCTCCCTATCTCACAATCTTCATTGCCGGCAATCACGAGGCGAGCTCACATCTCTGGGAGCTATACTACGGCGGCTGGGTCGCACCCAACATTTACTACATGGGTGCCGCTAATATCCTGCGCTTCGGCCCGCTACGCATTGCTGGACTATCTGGCATATGGAAGGGATTTGATTATCGCAAACCACATCACGAGAGGCTTCCGTTCAGCGGAGACGACGTTAAATCGTGGTATCATGTTCGAGAGTTTGATGTGCGCAAGCTACTCCAGGTACGGACACAGGTGGACGTTGGCCTAAGTCACGACTGGCCACGTGCAGTAGAGTGGCACGGCGACCATGAGTGGCTGTTCCAGAAAAAGCGAGCTTTCAAACAGGAGTCTTTAGATGGCACACTTGGTAGCGTGGCAGCTGAGTATGTCATGGACCGTCTACGACCTCCCTACTGGTTTTCGGCTCATATGCACATCAAGTTCCCCGCGGTCAGGGTATATAACGACACGGAACCTACGGCGGTGGAGGCGAACAAAGAGGATTCTACCTCTGTAGCTGCTCCAGCTCCAGTGAATGAGGCCAATCCTGATGAGATTGACTTGGATCTGGATGATGATGCTGCCGAGGGCACAAAAGCTGCTGATGGCCCAGAAGTCAAAAAGGGTGAGAGTGAAGACCAAGAGGTCCCAGAAGCCTCAAATGCGGTGTCGGATGAATTGAGGGCCCAGCTTCCTGCATCGTTCGCTCGTCCCCAGCCTAAGAAGACACCAGGTCAACCAGTGCCACCTGGTATCACGAACAAAGAGGTGCGGTTCCTTGCTCTTGACAAGTGTCTACCAGGCAGGCACTACTTGCAACTATGCGATATTCAGCCCTTCAAACCTGAGACAAGTTCCGAATACCCTCCAGCTCAAGAGCCGCCTCGTTGGAGGTTACAATACGACCCAGAGTGGCTCGCAATCACTCGCGTCTTTCACGACTCTTTGGTCGTCGGCGATCGAACTGTTCAGACACCACCTGACCTAGGCGAAGAACATTACCTACCCCTTATCGAGAAGGAAAGGGAATGGGTCGAAAACAATGTCGTCAAACCTGGTAAACTAGATGTGCCAGACAACTTCGAAATCACCGCACCGCCGCATGTTCCCGGTGATCCAGAGATTGTGAATGAGCAGCCAGAAGAGTATACAAATCCGCAGACAGTGGCATTCTGCGAGCTCATGGACCTGTCCAACATCTGGGATGCAAGTGAGAAAGAGAGGCGGAGGCGGAAAGTGGAGGGACCGCCCAAGACAGATCAACGTTTCACTGGTGGAGGAAGGGGATCTGGTAGAGGCCGTGGAGGTGGTCGAGGAGGTGGTCGAGGAGGTGGTCGAGGAGGTGGTCGAGGACGAGGTGGTAGATGGTAGTGGAAGCAAATTGCTTATGACATTCAAGTCGCATGTCTATATCTATTTATCAGTCTGTATCAACAGGCTTGTAGATGTTTATGAGCTCAAATATCCGAGGCCTATGGAGCTTATACATTGTCGTAAGCTGGACATCCAGCTCTGTCTGGTCCGATTAATAGAAATGGCCGCCAGTAACCGTGTATTTAGACACTTTGCAGCGATTCTTATGTGCAGCCTCTATTTCCCTATTTATCCTCCTATAGAAACATAATCAACGGCACACAATCATGAAATCATCATCAAAGCAGAAAGTGGGTTAGTAAATAAAGGTGAAGCTACAGTACGCAATGGTGGAGTTATCTAATCTAGCAAGGTACAGCTCCGTGGCAACCAAACCAATCAGGAAATAGTGTAAACAGTACAACGGCCTTACGCCATCGCTCGCTGCAACTAAGGGACAGTACCTTACCTTACCTACTAGCGATCCTCAACAACAAGGTTCAGCCGTATCCTCTTCCTTACCAAACACCACCCCGAACAACGGTCCTAGCAGTGGTATTCGATAATATCGCATCTACACATTTCGCGATCAAGATTATTAGGTTCGAGTCTCATCTACCAGCCTTGTTTGTCTCCCCTTCCATCACCCCCCTCCCCCTTCGTTGATGATTGCCCCGCTAACCGTTGGAATGCAGCAGCATCGCATCGCATCGCATCGTATCGCAACCTCGTTGATAACCTCGTCAACTTTCGCTATTGACCATGGCTCAAGCCTTCTTAACCACCGTGTTAGTTCCTCTTTCTTTCCCCAAGCAGAGCAGCCATGGAGTCGTCATACGCACCGCACACCGCCACCATGTTTCGCTACCTCAGCCCAAAGTCGCTCTCGGCGATGCACCAGATGGAGACGACCATTATACCCGTCCCCCTCTCTGCAGAACCCCTGGAAAACGCACCGCTTGCTGACACGGAGCCCGTGGTGGATAGTAACCAGCGGACGAGGAACCAGTTTCGCCCGCGTGTAGGCAAGGGCGGATCGGCCAGCTATCAGCTGCGACAGTATGCTGAAGTGACCCTGGGTGGTGGAAGCCTGCGCAAGGTTGTCAAGCTCCCAGAGGGTGAGGATGAGAACGAGTGGTTGGCTGTAAACAGTGAGTAGGACGAACTCAAATTTGTCAAGAGGCACTGCTAATTAGTGACTGTTAGTGGTGGATTTCTACAACCAGATCAACCTTCTCTACGGAGCTATCACTGAATTCTGTTCACCGCAGTCATGCCCTGAGATGAAGGCCACCGATGAGTAGGACTACCTGGGCGGAAGAAACTTATCAAGGATCAGAGCTGACTGGAACTAGATTCGAGTACCTGTGGCAGGACAGCGAGAACTACAAGCGCCCTACCAAGATGCCAGCGCCGGCATACATCGAACAGCTTATGTCATGGGTGCAGGCGAATATTGACAACGAACAAGTGTTACCCAGCAAGATTGGTACGTACGCATCATGCGCATCCTAAGGGGAAACTGGCAGCTAACAGAGTCACCAGGTGTCCCATTCCCAAAGTCTTTCCCAAGCCTGGTTCGTCAGATCTTCAAACGCATGTACCGTGTGTACGCACACATCTACTGTCACCACTACCCAGTGATCCGCGAGCTCGGCCTTGAACCCCACCTAAACACAAGCTTCAAGCAGTACGTGCTGTTTGTTGATGAGCACAGTTTGGCGAGTGGACGGGATTACTGGGGTCCCCTGGGTGACCTAGTGGACAGCATGCTTAAGAGTGACTAGGAGAAGCTTGAGAGCGAGGGAAATGGGTTTGAGACTTAGCATTGGGGAGTTTTGGGCGTTTTTGAGGTTCAGAGCCTCTGGAGGAATTGTATGACCATGACGATGACTGACGGGAGTGTACGCAAGGGACTGTTTAGTCAACGTTGAGAAGAACAAGAGATTATGTGTTCCATTAATTAAACCAAGACTCTTGTATCAATTGACATGACAGTAGTAGTATATTCTTCAGTGCAAGTGAAGCCCAGAGGTGTAGTTATGTAATCGAGAAAGTGGATGCCTGGGCGGGAGTAAGGCATCCAACGCCCGAAAATTGCCGAGAACTGGGACTAGCAACAACCTCAAGTTTAACGAACTTGATCAAAGCCCGCTTCGTCTCCTTGCAACTCCCCTCCATATCTACACCCTCTCTCTTCCTCCCATCGCAATGTTCTCGCGACAGGTCCTCCGCGCCGCCCGCGTTGCCGCTCCCCAGCGAGCCCTCGCCCTCCGAGCCGCCCCCGTCCGATCCTTCGCCGCCGCTGCCTCTCCCTCTTCCGAAGTCAAGGCCCCGATTTCCGTCTTCGGCGTTGATGGCACCTATGCTACTGCTCTGGTAAACAGCCGTCCCCCCTTCAATTCGATCGAAATATTATACATCTCCTCTACAAAAGCCCAATTGGCTTATCCCGAAATCGCTCATACAATCCCAACCCGGCCTTAATGGAAATCGCGTCGTCGCTGACAGGCAATTTTTTTCTTTTGCGTCAATTTAGTACACTGCCGCTGTCAAGACCTCAAGCCTCGATTCCGCCGCCGATGCCCTTAACAAGCTCAATGCTCTCCTTGAGAAGGACCCCAAGCTCGCCGCCGTCCTGAACGCCCCTACCCTCGCCGAGGCCGACAAGCAGGCCATCGTCCAGGAGCTCGAGAAGCAGATTGGCGCCAGCAACGAGACCGTCAAGAACTTCCTCGCCACCCTCGCCGAGAACAACCGACTTGGTCTCCTCCCCGGCGTCTGCGAGAAGTTCTCCTCCATCATCTCCGCCGCCCGCGGTGAGGTCGAGCTCACTGTTACCAGTGCTCAGGTATGTGGGGATATTGCAGGTCAAGATACATGGAGAGTGTTTGGGAGCTACGTCACACCTAGCTATGCTCGGATGCGAACGCCAATGGACCGATGTCTTGGAATTGAAGGAGCAATTAGGCTGATGTGTTTGTTTCTAGGCTCTCGACAAGCGAACCCTCAACCGATTGGAGTCTGCTGTCGCCAAGTCTGCCTACGTCGGCCAGGGCAAGAAGCTCAAGGTCACCAACACTGTACGTTTCAACTCCCAGCAAACAACCCTGCGGACCAATTCCTGATCCCCCCATCTCTAGGTCAACCCCGATATTGTTGGCGGACTCGTCGTCGAGATTGGCGACCGAACCATCGACCTGAGCGTCTCGGCTCGCATCGCCAAGATGAACAAGCTTCTCACGGACTCTCTGTAAAACCACCATAGTATACAATCCTATTTAGTGTCTCCTTTGCCTCGTCTCGTGAGGGTCGTCACCACGCGAAAACAGACCCCTCCCCAAACGGGTGGCCCGCCGGCTTCTGGGCTTCTCTCCCTACCTCTTTTTTGTTTCACCCCGAACCATTATTGTTGTATCACCTCCGGGCTAGGGAGAAGAAGGGGAGAGCGTCGATGGAAAGAATAGTGTAGGAGGGTGTGAACAGGGTGTGCAATAAATGCAGTTCCCCAATTGACTTGTTTTGATCTCAGCGTGATGACATGGCATGGTGTTTCGGCTACTAACTATGTCTAAAGACGATGTCGGGTCGGGATTAACGGAATTACGAGCTTACTCACTATATAAGAGCTAGCTTTGTATTCGTATATTCACTTCGTCAATGAGCTGGTTCGTTTCATAAACTCACACTTCTCACATGAGATTCAACATGAATGATACTGACAATATTTCAAATCACCTAGACAAATCGAACTGACACACTTGAAAGGATTCCGCCTCTTCATTGTATCATGACTACTTGCGATGCTGAATAACATATCTAAGCCCATAAACTCAGGAATTTCTGCTGCTCCAGAACTCGACGCGAGTGACAAGATGTTGCTTTTCGTACCGCCCAATTACTTACTTCCTTCTCTTGATAGTGCCAAACTTCCTTCTCGTACGCCAAACATTTAACCCTCTATGCCTTAGTCTCAAACTCGTCTTCATGCTCATAGTTGCCTTGGGCGTTATCGTCCTTGTATCGCTCAAGCTGTTCAGAGACATAACTATGCATGTGTGCATCGGCCTCGGTCCGAGCCTTGGCCCGATCCTCGTCGTAATGAATAGAGTTGGCCACAGAGCGAGCATCATCATCAAAGTCACTGCGAGCACCGATGGAGCGAGCCGTTGATGACCGCCTGATGCGTGGCATGCCAGAGTGAGGAACCCCTGTCTCTACACTTCGATGGAAAATATCATCAAAGTAGTGGCCCATGGCAACTGATGGTGTGCGAGGAGTGTGAGGGAGGCGACAGTTGACCCTACATTTTTGTTAGCAACCCAGTTTATCATTAAAGAACTCGTTATAACATACCCAGTATCGTGGATCATGCGGGCAATCAGGCCAGTCCAGCCACATTGATGAGTGGCACCCAAGCCGCGTCCAGTATCGCCATCAAAGAACTCATGAAACCAAAGATAATCCTTCCAGTGCTCATCAAAGTCAAGACGGTCATCGCCACCGTTGATGCTGCGTCTTCCGTCATCAGTACGGGCGAAGAGATGTTGCAAGCGGTGCTGAATCTCCTCGGATACCTTGCCCAAGTGCATGTAGTCACCACTGCCAGTCGGGCACTCGACTTGGAAGTCTGGTCCGTAGAAGAGGAAGAATCGCTGCAGAGACTCTACGAGCAAGAAGTTAACGCAGAGCCAGATAGGACCTCTCCAGTTACTGTTGCCACCAAAAAGGCCACTATCAGAGTCGCCGGGTACATATCCAACACAGAACTTCTGCCCGTTGACGTCCATAGAGAAAGGGTTCTCCTTGTGGAACTTGGAGAGCGAGCGAATGCCATGATCGCTAAAGAACTCGTCCTCATCAAGCATACGCTTCAAGATCTTCTCCAGTCGGTCTTTACTAACGATAGACAGCAAAATGCGGTTGCCCTTGCCTCGCTTTCGAATACTGGCCATGTTCCTCTCGGCCAAATCGCACCGGTTCTCGATAAACCAGTCGACTCTCTTCTTGAATGACGGAAGCTTGTTGATCAATTCTGGTTCCAGAGTGATAGTCGCATACAGGGGGATCAAGCCCACGAGCGATCTCACGGGCAACTGTTGGATCCAGGGACCACCCCAAGAGATGGCATCGTAGTAGAAACCATCCTCCTCGTTCCAGAGAGATTTTTCATCTTTTTGACCAGTTCTGAAGGTCATGGCATCACTAATGAAGATGAAATGCTCAAAGAATTTTGATGCAATATCCTCGTAGATACGTCGATGCTTGGCCAGCTCGAGAGCGATGTTGAGCATGGACAGGCAGTAGAACGCCATCCATCCTGTACTGTCGGCCTGCTCCAGGACACCTCCTGTAGGAAGAGGCTCGGAGCGGTTGAACAAGCCAATGTTGTCGAGGCCCAGGAATCCTCCCTCGAACACGTTCTTGCCGTCAGCATCCTTGCGGTTCACCCACCAGGTGAAGTTGAGAAGTAATTTCTGGAACACACGCTCCAGGAAGTCCAGGTCCTGGCGGCCATACATCTTGCGCTCAATCTTGAACGTTCTGAATGTTGCCCACGCATGGACTGGAGGGTTCACGTCTCCAAAATTCCACTCGTATCTGGAGATATATGTCAGTAATCAATATTTGAATGTAAGCGAGTGTATTGCTTACGCTGGGAGCTGTCCATTAGGATGGCAGTACCACTCTCGAGTAAACAAGTCAAGTTGCTTTTTGGCAAAGTCCGGATCAATCATTGCCAAAGGGATGCAATGGAAAGCACTATCCCAAGCGGCAAAGAAAGGGTACTCCCATGAGTCGGGCATGGACAGAATATCGTCACAATGCATGTGCTTCCAGGCCGAATTTCTGATCTCTTTACGGGAAGCTGGGGGAGGCGGCATCGTAGGATCACCGTTCGCCCAATGGTCCCAGATGAAATGGTAATGCTGCTTGGTCCACATCATGCCAGACAGAGCCTGACGCTGGATGTTGCGCAAGTCATCTGCCATGGGAAGAGGGCTAAGTCTGTAGTAGAACTCATCTGCCTCATCCTTGCGGGTCTCGATAACATCGTCAAACTCTTCCTCGTCGAGGTAGTTATCGTCTCTCCTGGTGAAGCGGAATCGAACCACTGGAACATCGGTTAGTCTAGGGCATGCCGAGGCTCAGATTAACAAAGTACCTACCAGCACATTCGCCAGGGTTAACACCACCATCCTCGTTGAAGTTGAACCATGCAGCGCATTTTGTACCAGCCTTGGCAGGGTTAACCGCCTCTTTCTCACCGTCAACAATGTACCGGTGGAACGCGTCCTTGACATAGGGCTGCTTGTTCTTCTGGTCATACAGGGCTTTGAAGTTGGTATCGTTCTCGGTGAACATGAACTGGGGCATCACATCTTCACCGCTGGAGCCGACACCAGGGGAAGGAGAGCACAGGAAGTAGCGCTCCCCCAAGCTCCAATGATCGGACCTAGCCATAGTCTCATCGGCGTATTTGATCGAAGGCTTCTTCTCCTCTGGCTCTCGGCCCCAGCTCCAGGTGTTACGGAACCACACCTGGGGAATGATGTGAAGTGGTGCAGGGTCAGGGCCTCGGTTCCAGGCAGTGACTCGGAAGAGTATCTCGTCGGGGTCATCGGCTTCTTTGGCAGTCTCAATAAAGATGTCCCAATATCTGTTTTCGTCAAAGACTCCGGTGTCGGTAATCTGGTATTCCTTATCTTCCTTTCCTCGTTTGGCATTCTCGTCAATTAGATCTTTGTATGGGAACTTCTTCTGTGGATATTTGTAAAGGAACTTCATGTACGAGTGCTATCATGACAAGTCAGCATACAGTAAGTTTGGGCATGATAGGTGTATTACCGTCTAGTAAAGAGGTTAGCACGACTCGATTCATTTCAGAAATTGTTCAGGCATAAATACTGACTGGAGTATTATCGACGTGGAAATGGGCTTCCTTGACACTTTCGCCGTGGTTACCCTGGGGGTTAGAGAGACCGAAGAGACGCTCTTTGAGAAAGTCACTATGAGAAGATCAGTAATCATGTCGCACGATCCATAGCAGCTCAGTACGAACTCTTCCTCGTTCCAGAAGCTGAAACCGATGTTCTGATAGCCGTGAGTGTCGCACACACCGGCGATACCGTCTTCGCCCCAACGGAAAGCTCGCGATCGGGCGTGGTCGTGAGGGAAGTCTGACGTAGTTTATTAGTTGGCGGGCCCCAACAATTTGCGCCATTAAAAATGAATACGTACGACTCCAAGCATCTCCATCATGACTGTAGTCCTCCCGGACTGTTTGTTGGTTAGCAATTGACTTATCATGAGTGGTACTGGCAGACCACAGTAATAATCACATGCCTGTTGCCCATTGTCTCTCGGCGACATAAGGACCCCATTTCTTCCAGTACTTGGTGCGATCGCGATCCTCCTTGAGGCGTCTCTCTTCCTCGGTGAGGTATTCGTGACCGTCATGGACAACCATGGCTCCAGATACAGCTCGGTGTGAGCTCGACGAGGGGCGGGAAGCACGGGCGACGATCGACGAGGGGTAGCAACGGTTGCTTAGGTGGGGGACGATGAGGTCAATTGGAGCGTGTGGGGAAGCGGAGAGGAGAATAATGTTGCAGTTTAGATGAAGGATGATGCAGAGGTTGATATTTCAGGTGATGCTCCTCTGATGGGGAGAGGTGGGAGAGAAGAGAAGGAAAGAGAGGGAAGAGGAGAGGAAAAGGGAAAAAAAACAACTTTCCACGAAAAAGGGCGAGACAGGATCGACGATGGTGGGTAGGATCCAAATATGACAGTCGCGGTTGTGCCTGAGGCTTGGGCTAGCTCTGTCTTTGGCTTTCCCTATCCATAAGGTAGCTTCCTCTCATGTTCCTGGTTTTCATGCATCAAGTTGCCTTGGTTTATCATCGGATTGGTCCCGTCTGATAACTCCCGTCTGATGGCTGTTGGCGAATCCAATAGGCAGCGGCCGCTTCATGTCCTCCGCTGTGGTTACGAGACACGACACGGGTCTTTGTCTCTGAATATGTACTAGGTCAAACAATTCTTGCAGCAGAGTGACATTGACGGTAGCACATTTAGCAATAGGCGGCTAGCCATGGGCATGGCTCTCAAACTCCACCAAGAACACCATCATCGGCCATCGCTCGGCGAGCCTGCAGAGTCGGATAAGAATATTTAGGTTTTCTACTCTCAGAGGGTACTGCACCATCCGGAGAAACGGTCCGGGAAGATGGATTGAAGGTAGAGCATTTGTTATTCAGTTACATTGCATAGTAAAGACAGCTTACATGAGAGTCATGAAGCCTTCGCTACAGAGACAGCTTTTGCATGCCGGTGAATCATGATGGATGGTCTGTGGCGTTTGATAAGACTTGGCCTACTTGCGCTAAAAGGTTTTCTGCGGCTTTTCATAGCGGTAATGACGTCTTGTCAAGGTTCTGGACCTTGTCGTTTCACATGGTTGAGATAAGTTGGTCCATTCTATTTCGGGCCATCCTCTCCATGGCGGTAGATCTCTACAGGTGAGAAGTAAGCTGAAATTTATGGTTTTGTGTATGCATGGGCAACGTTCGCCGGAATGCCTAGTTGGGGATAAACCATAGCTGGGCAAATTCCCTTATCCATATTCTCCAACCTCTGTTTTCGTGATATTGCTGGCCATAGAATGCGAGCCCGGGTCCCAATAACAATGAATATTAGAGGCACGTGAAGGATTCTACTATCAATTATATTTACAGCGTCAATATTGGAACCGAAGATGTTGAGAATGATCATTATCTGTTACTCCCAGAATAATACCGTACTTATTAGCCTATCTCTGTCTAATGCAGTATGCGTTGGCGCCTCCTTGCTACCCTACTGCAGAGGGATGCGGTGAACTCAACCTCCATCCTTGATCTTTGAGTGCTCAATTAGGAAGTATTCGAGTCGCATTGCATTATGACTTATGGTAAATACAGCACTACATATTACCAACGAGGGTTGACGATGAGTTGTTGGAGTGCAACCGCATTCACAACACGGTTTATATGCATGGGGGCCACTGAGGAATTGGATGCCTGCAGGTTTTGTGGTCAAATGCTTAAAAGTGAGTAAGGCATCTCAGATACTTGGTACAAACACCTCAATCAGTGAAAGTTAACACAAGGGCAATATACGGAAGCTGAATCAAAGACCAATACTGCTCTGTATGAGGCTCAGCTGGTCAACGTTAAAAACAGCCGCAATCACATGAAAATACTCAATTAATATTCATAAGACTATTTCCGTGCCATAATCTCGGGTCCAAGGACAAATCGAGCAGACTCCACGATCTGATTCCCTGCCAGGGGTTGTGTAGTTGACATCAAACCACAATTTCCTCGCCGAAACCCGATCCTTGTCTAACCTCGTATAATGATGAGAGTATGTTTATTCTTTTCACTGGAGCCTACTAGAAACCGTACCTAAGCTCAGCCAGCTGTGCCGTTAAAAACGACCAGCGGCCGTTCCTGAAATGACGTTAAGCCGTCCATGTCAAGCGAGCTCATCATTGGACCAGGGCCATCCTTGCAGCACCTGAAAACCTCCCGCATTCCCAGACGGCACAGCACAGAAAGCTGGTTAGCTGGCCTCCAGTGTCCCGTCCCTTGCGTGTACGCCAAGCTGTGCCAACCTACCAACTTACGCCTCGCCTCAACAAGCCTCATCCCCATCGTCAGATGCCTACTCCGCCACTATAGGCTTCGTGTCAATTCGTCGTCACATTCGTTTTTCGCCTCTGACGATCGCATCTTCATTCTAAATACTAAAGATCAGGATTGATCATGCGAATTTGATACATAGTTTCAGAATTCAACCTTACGTCCCGTTTCGATACCCACCCGTCTGTTCTTATCCGCGCCCTCAAGCCGACAACACCTCCGTCCAACTTTTTTCCCTCTTCTTTCATCATTTCCACAAGGCACAGCTTCAGACAATAATATTCACAATGTCTGATGCCATATCCTCCTTCCTAAGGAGAGTAGTTTTGGAGTCTCCTCCTGGAGAATGGGCTATGCGCCAGCTTCGCGAGCTCCTCATCGGCGCCCTGAAGCAAGGCCCCATTCCTCAACATGTGTCTTTCGAGATGGACGGTAACCGACGATATGCTCGAAACCACCGAATGGAGACCGTGGAGGGCCATCACCGAGGATTCGAAGCCCTGGCTAGGGTATGTTCCCTACGATGCGAGACATGTATGCCGTGCTGACATGTAATCAACAGATTATGGAAATCTGCTATAAATCCGGAGTCAAGGTTGTGACGGTTTACGCTTTTAGCATCGAGAACTTCAACCGTCCCAAGTACGAGGTGGAGGGTCTGATGCAGTTAGCTAAGGTTAAGCTGGAGCAGCTGACCAACTATGGCCATATCCTCGATCGTTACGGAGCGCGCGTTCGCGTTCTAGGCCAGCGCGACATGATTCGAAGCGATGTCCTCGAAGTAGTTGACAAGGCTGTTGCGAGAACGAAGCACAACAACAAGTCAGTTCATTCTGCCCTGAAACAGGGTACAAGAGCTAACGCGTGATCAGAGCCGTGTTGAACATTTGCTTCCCATACACCTCCCGAGCCGAGATAACTACCGCTGTAAAATCAACGGTACAGGAGTTCCTCGCTCCCACTCCTCCGCGAAGCACGCCGTTCTCTCCTTCGCGAATCAGGCAGAAGATTCTTTCTCGCCAACTGGATGGTCGTGAGGGGCTACCTACAATTCCCGATGTTCTACCCGAGGAGACAGAGCCATTGGACGGCGATGATTACAAAAAGGAAAGCGATGGAGATTCCTCGTCACCTACACTACTACCAGACTCTCCTCCTCCTCGTCTTCGAGCGAAAAACAGTGCTGCCAGCCTCTCAGGCTTACCGAACCCCGAAACCATCACGGCCGAGACTCTGGACAAGCACATGTACACTGCAAACGACCCCCACCTAGACATCTTTGTGCGAACTAGTGGAGTGGAACGTCTCAGCGACTTCATGCTTTGGCAATGTCATCAGGACACACAGATCTTCTTCATCGATACGTTGTGGCCCGACTTTGACCTTTACGATTTCATCTGGATCTTGTTGGAATGGCAGTGGAGGCAGAAGCAGAAGGACCGCGAGGAGGCATCGGTTCGACCTGCAACTGTTACCGCATGATTTGTTTCTGGCGGAAGTGATACCCTGGTTTTAGAAAATTCAAAAAGGACTTATTCATGGCGAGCAATTGTGTTTTTAGATAACCATACGGGATTTGAGGGTTCAGTATTATTTTTGCTGTGGGGTTCCAGTCGTAGTAGATTTTGATACGCACTACATAATAACATACGTCTTTTTCGAACCCAATCGATTGTATGTCACAGGTGAGGTTCGAAGCTGTTATGGAGCATGGGTCAAGCAAACATGAGGGATGCTTCGAGGGTTGCTCAAGATTATGACGAAATCGTCATGGTACTTACACATGCGAGGCCCCACGCAGTAACATGGCGACTCGGTTAGGAGATATGAAACATATCAACGTGCTAATCCTTTACAAGAACAACATGTACGGAGATAGTATAAGCCGAGATAGTATTAAGTGGAAGTTCGGAATTAAGGTTAGCAAGTAACACTGTTGCGTTGTGTCTCTGTTCGCATTCTTAGGGATGAGCTCTGGCCGCTTAGTACTCGTCCCGTTTCCTTAGCTGTTGGTTAGTTGTATTTAATAATGTTACAGCTCAGCATGGTAATAAGATGTGAACAAGAACTCATGCACCATCACTGCAACTCCTTATGCTGCCTTGTTGAACTTTCATCACATTAGCAGCTCTTCTCAAAAATGCGCCCTTATCAGATAAGAATCTCCGTCATCGGGGACTGGTTTCTCCGGGTTTGCGGGTCCGCGTGAGTCGTTGGTTGGGGCGCCTCAGGCCTGTGAGCGCAGTCGTGTAGTGGCTGTCGCAGCGCTCATTCTCCAAAACCGAAGACAACCTTGGCCATTCATTCATTCTCTCATCCCGCTTCCCGTCCGGTTCTGCTTTTACTCCTACCTACGCGTGCTCTCCCCTCCTCTTTATTTACCCATCTTTCTCATTCCATACCCTATCTGACGCAAAATGACCTAGCCTTTGTTTTTACCTGGTCTATTCAACTCTTACTTGCCTCTTTACTTCACTCCATACTTTCTCTATCCAGCCTTTCTACCGCCAGCTCGTCCCGCCGTCCAATCTTGAGCTGATCGATCGAATCGTCCCAATCCTCTCTTCTCACTCGTGTCGTCTACCATGAAGTCGGCCAAGGCGCCCGCGACGGAGAACTCGTCGCACCGCCGGTCGCAGCCAGTTCGCCAGACTCGCACCAACCCTCCGCGAAGCACCGCGAACCTGGGCCGGTCTGGTGCTGGTAGAGACTCGATTGGTGGCGCCGATCAACCCATCGATATTTTCCCAGCGATCACACATTTTGCCGATGCCATTACCGCGCTCCCTAAGGAGCTTGTTCGACACTTTACACTTCTCAAGGAAGTCGATGCCAAACTTTTCGCACCCGAAGATCAGCTTTTCCGACTCGTTGAAGCTGCTACCAATGCCCCTGTCTCCGAGCCACGTCCGAACAATGAAGCATCGAGCGGCATTGCTCCTGGTTCGGCGCCCATGAGCGCTCAGAACAGCTCGAGTGGTATTGCCATGAACAATAGCTTGCAGAGCGTGCCCTCTGTCGACGAATCCCACAGAGACCTCGTCTTCGACCCATCCAACCTACCTCGCCGTCACCTCTTTCGCCAGACAGCGCTCAAGGTCCAAGAGATGCTTGTGTCCCTCGAAGAGAAGAATCACGTCATTTCGACAGCCAATGAGGCACTCCAAGCTCAACTGACTCGGATCGAAGATGTTTGGCCACACCTAGAAAACGAATTTAGTGATGAGGCCAAATGGGGAAGCACTACACACTGGGCATATCCCGAAAATCGCTTCTCCAGAGCATCAAACGTCGACCGTACACGGCGTGACGGCGCCGCAGCCATCTCTGCTGCAGCTCAGGCCCTTGCTGACGAGGCAGCCGCTAGAAGCGATGCTCGCAAGCAGGCCGTTCAAGCGAAGAAAAACTCGAGAAATCATAATAATAATAGCACCCATAATAACACTAATGCTCATAACCACGAGTCAGATGGCGATGATCACGACGGAAAACATAAGCCAGAAGGTACCAAGAAAACCACAAAGTCCCGGAAGACAGCAACAGAAACTGCCAATGTCGGCCTGGGTATTTCTACAACTCCCAACAATGGCAATCCACCACAGAAGCGGCGAAAGGTCGAGAAGCCGACCAACGGTGCTACGACGACAACAGAACGTGCCATGAGCTCTGTCTTTGGAAACGCAGCACCAAAAGTTAAGACAACGAGTCCAGGAGCAACTCCTGCTCCCGAGGCGCCCAAGAAGAGGAAAGCACTCCCGTCAGGGAGCGGACAGGCTAAGAAGAGGTATGTTTTGCGCCCTGTTGGAACGATTGCGTGGCAGATCCTAACATGATGACTTTAGCAGGAATGGTATGACAGGCATGTCGCCGTCAGTCAACTCGTCGCCCGTCATCACCGAGCTTCCTGAGCCAAAGATACCCCCCGTCCAAGCATCGCCAGCGCCTGCTGTTACTTCGAACCCAGCACCGACTCGTTCGCGGCAGAACTCGATACAAACCGCGAACGCGGACAACAACAAGGCACGACCGACATCATTGGCTACTACCAAGCCCAATGGTAACATAGCCAATACGCCAAATAATGGGGCTTCATCAAACAACCTACCTCGCAATGGAACCGAGTCAAAGGCTTCGAAGGAAACGAGCGTGCCAATCAAGGCGGAAAATCCAAAGAAAGATGCCGAGAGAACAGAAGCTGCATCCACTCCGCCAGTCACCGCCACCACCACTATCGCTGTTACCAACACAACAACTACTGCTACTACTGGTAGCAAGAAGGATACAAAGAAGGCGGACGAGAATGATCGCAAGAGTGAATCGGTACCTCCAGCCCCGCAGGGTTCTACAGTCACAACTAAGAGCGGGAGAGCTAGCAAGCCTTCAACACCAGCATTGGCAACATTCCAAGAAGCGGCACCACCGCGATCGCGCTCGTCAAGAAACAATGATGGAGCCGGCACTGGAAAGAAGAACCAAAAGAAAGCTGGCCCTACCATTCATGCAGCTGTTGCTCAGGTAGCAGACGAGGATACGAACAGCAGCATGCAGGGCGATGAGGATGATGGGGATATTGACGCAGATGAGCCGACGTACTGCTACTGTAACGGAGTCAGTTACGGCGAGATGGTAGCGTGCGATGCAGATGAGTGCCCTCGCGAATGGTTTCATCTCGAGTGTGTTGGACTCAAGGTCGCACCAACTTCCAAAGGTGAGTTATGTCGAAAACGATGGAGTCGCCGAAGTAGAAGGCTAACCGGATATAGCTAAATGGTATTGCGAAGACTGCAAGGAACGTCTCAAAATGGGAGGGAAGAAATCCAATGGTCGATAGAAGGTCAGGCGATGATACGAGTCACGGGCCAGTCACGATGGCCTCGTCGAGGGGTCGACGATTGTTCTGGAACGAATTTGCACCGCCCGCAGAATGGGCTCATGTATACGACAGGCACACAAACGGCGTTTCCTTTGTTTCTTTGGGAGGGTGGCGAACATGGTCATACAGCACCCGTTTTTTTTATCATTGATCTGATATTCCCATTCGGTTGAGGGAAATGAGTCTGTCGAAGCAAGGCTACATGTTATCACATTCTCATCTGGAATCTGACACGTACGGTGTAGCGGAAGGACCATGTGTCCAAGGTTTATTATCTGTTCTATAGAAAGCGACATCCATGGTGGAGTGTTTGGCGAAGATTCGTGACAGGGCTCAAACAGAGCCACCAGGGGCAAAATGCGGGGGAATTCGAGGGGTGGACATTGACGGAATGAATACACCGTTGGATTGACCAATCGAAGCACTTGCTAGAATTGTATTAGTGATGTTGGTACCAAATGAGGAGAAGCGAAGGGAGGAGGTAAGAAAAAAGTCACGATGGTCGAGCTGGTGTTTAGCAGAGACTGTGCTTGCAGCCACCAGCGGAGTTAAGCGTAGGTCACGAGGAACCAGACATAGACCGCTAAGAGCAAATCGTTAGGTAATGACTTTGGTAGTTGGGAGCTTGGCCGCCGGAAAGCCAGGGGGAGCTTCGAGGCATTGACCAACAGCGGCAGTTCCCTTGTCTCGTTTGGTGGTGGTTGTGACTTGTGAGGCTTGCAAGCGGCCTAGACTATGGATTGTTGTTGGGTGTTTGTCCTATTCTAGGTAGGTGTTTAACATGCCTGCTGCAGCTTATTGTTGAGATCGATCAGCTAAGCTCAGTCTGGAAACTAAAGGGAGGGGATGGAGAAGAGAAGGGCTTCACAGAGTTTCTACGGATAGCTTAAAGCAACTGGGGCTGACTGTCACACGGAGACGGAGAGAAGGGTCCCGGAGGTTCGGGAAGAGGGAGCGGTAAGAAACAAAGCGACGAGTGAGAAGAGGGAACAGGCAGATAAAATTAGCCCATGACGTTTAGGAAAATCCGGGGTAAAACTGTCCTTCTCAATGGTCGATGCTTCTTCCTTCTTCGTTCCCGGCTGTGATAGGGTCCGGGGGTGTGGGTACACGGCGCTTGTAAGAGGGCCGCGCTCCGGAGCCGCTGACGCGGAATGGGAGATCATTCATTTTAGTCGTTGTTGTATGATCTGAGCTTTTGGATTCGAGATGAACAAATTTCGGATACAAGTTGACGATGCTTGACGGCAGTTGATGCCTCCGCATCGGAATGCACACTTGTACGAGGGTAATGAGGCCAACACAGAGTGACAGCATATCGCATAATGATGCTGCTGTGATACCCCTTTTGCTTCAGAGCTGATCACCATGATCCATGTTTGGCATCAAACAGTTGTATATTGCTTTAGGGGGACGGAGCAGGGCGGTGTCCATTCCGTGTCACTTGATGAGGTAGCTTGCGTAGCTGTAATTACAACGAAAGATGGGCAATCAAAATCAGGCACGACGAGGCACGTGGTCTACATTAAATCGCATGTTCCAGGATGCGAGTCATACTATGCGATGAGTAGATGATGCTTGGCGAAGGAGAGCATTGTCTGTGCTTGATCTTTGACGGGAGAGCTTCCCCGGTGTTGCAAGCCCTGCCAGATTGAGTCCATTCATACCGCAATGTTCAGGTAAGGTGGGTTGTGAGTGGTGTTTGGTGGTGTCTCCCTCCCCCGGCTCTACTACGTATGTACACACTCTCTTCTCCCTCGGCGGCTGGACTCGGTGTTGTTCGCCGTCTCGGTCTCGGCCTGGCTTGTTTAAGCTCAAGCTGGCGGTGCTCCACTACCAACTAGGGCCGGGCGAAACGGGGTGCCGGTAACGACATTGCCCACCAAAGGGTCATGATTTTTTTTACTTGAGAAGAACCCTTTTGTACGCTAGAAAATCTGGAGACCGGGATCGAAGCCGGTCCTGAACTCTCTTTTGCTACCTCTGCTGCTATGGATGCTTGGGTATTTGTTCTATGCTGTAGTTTCTGAGTCTGGTGGCTTATTGCTGGTAGAATTTAGAAGTACAGCCAGGGCGTGGTAATAAGCCGGCGGTGCGACAAAGGGTAAGGTAAGGTGAGGTGAGGTGAGGCGAGGCAAGGTATCACAGATGCTTCTTTTTTCGTAATGAGGAGCGTGTATGGCATACATCCCACGTACCAGTTGCCCCAAAAAGTACTCTGCTGCAATGTTTGTTACTGTTGCAGCTTGGGCTATTGGTAATGATGTGTCTTGTATGAACTTTTGGTGCTTCTACGCGAGCTCCCAAGGGGTACCGAAATGGTGTCGCATCAATACCTGGTCACGAGGATCTTGGCGAATCTGTCATTAATAATGACAGATCTGGGGGCCTTACTTTCGTTTCTGCGAGCAAGGGCGGGGTTATGTGTGTATTTCCATTACATACCTTGGCGGCAGTACCTACTCTATGCAGCCATCCATTCACATCCATCATGACATTACATTACGTTTTGTTACGTTATGTTTCGCTCTGCAGTTTCTGAGCCCACCAGCTCAAACCAAAAGGCTGTCTCGGTTTGATCTCCCGATGGATGAAGTTTAGGTAGGTAGTCCGCCGCAGTTGGCGGAGCGGAGGTGAGGTGAGGTCAGGTCAGGTCAGGTCGGGCGGCTTGGTGTAAGTGTATAACAGGTACCTTTGTTGTGCATTGCAGTTTCGTATAAGTTGGATTGGATGGTTACCGATACACGTCAAAGGACAGCAAGCCTGTACATGATTGGGATGCCCACAACAGGTTTGACAACCAACTGTCAGTACAAAACACATGATGGTTAGTGAAATGATGGAGAATTTGGCATGTTGCAGTGGGTTGGGTTCTTGCTCTTGTTGGATGGATGGTACCAAGAATTGAGCAGAGCGCTTCTCCGAATGCCAAGACCAAGGATGGACAAAATAAGCAGACGGTCGGTCAACCGCGGTAGGAGAAAGGAATTTTTTCTTGTTAGCCTCCACTCGGCGGCGGGCTCTCAGCGACGTCGTTCTCATTACTCAATCTTGACTTGTTTGAGCCAATCGAGTCACACACACTCACTCAAGGCCGATCCGGCGCCAGCGCTTGGTTTGGAAATTCTTTTCTCTGTTTGGCATCTAAGCGACAGCGGCTTTGCTGGGAGCTTACAATTCCATTACTCGTTCGCAATTCATCATTGGAGGCTTGACGTCCCATGAGCCTGGGATAATCATCCATCATTGGTAATCTTGACCACGGAATTTTCATCATGAATGATGCTAGTTATGCATGGAATAGATGGCTGTTTTCTTCTGGCCGCTGGCTCAGTCTCGTCTCTCGGCTCCCCATCCCATGCTGTCGTGTCCGCTTGCTCACCTGACGCTCATGGCCCCGACATGTCCATCCAGTCCTCGATTTCTATTACCCAATATTGTGCGATCCCGAGCTAATACTGTAATGCCCCGTGCATGCCCGACACGCCTAGGTTTTTGTCAACGTCCCTGGGCTGTACCCAACCCTGACCTGGGTGGCTGGCCCCAGTGGCGCTCCTTTTTCCGCTGCTTGATGCTCATCGCATTGTTCGGGGTTCGCCTTTGGTGTTGTGTTTGGACCCTCTCCAGTCCCCGTCATGAGGTCCCGTCCCTAGTTCTGCGGCATGTACATATGTAGGTACTAGGCTATCTTGGTTTGTAGGGTCTCTTTAGAGGCTCCAGAACATGGTGACTCGCCTTCGCTCCGGGGTGGCTCCCTCGTGGCTCGTGGAGTCGTCGTTCGTTTATAACTATCCACGCCCCGAACCCAGATGCGCGAGCTCCTCCTCGTCTGTTTGTTCTCTCTGACCTTTGTTTTCACATTTCTCACACAGTTCTTGCTTGAACCTGGATCTTTTCTCTAGGCTCTACAACCCATTAACTCGACCGGATATCCTCTCCAATATCGCAAACCCTTTCGTCATCGCTTCCTCCGCCTTCTATCGGCGTAGACACAGCTCCGGATCCGGTGGCTCATACAACGCCACTGCTGCTCCGTGATATTCTTTTTTATTTCAGCCTCTCGACCTTTGCCAGCCTTTGGGTTGGCGGTCGACAATCTCTCCGACGAACGCAGCCTAATTCCTACACTCCGTATCTGGGTGTCCCCTTTCCGTCCTCTTTAGGGTCGGCCATTGCACTTGTCTGTCGCCTTAGAATTGAATGGCCCTCCCGCTTAACCCTTCGCACCACGCGGTGCCTCCTTTTGATCTTTCTGCTCTGCTCAAGGCCAAAATGTCCCGCCCCGAATCTCCCAGCGACAAGACCGCCCGCTCGTCCTTCTCGTCTGTCCGAGAGAATGATGATGGTCTAGCGCAGACTTTTACTCGTTCCAAGATTTCCTCCTACACTCAAGGGACGGAAGAGGTATTCGATGAATCACCCTCACCCTCCGTTGAGAATGTACAGCCGTCGTTTCAGGCTCCTCTGACGCAGCCTCACAGTCGGCTTCATGGGTTCTGGTTTCCTGCCGATAACTTTCGCGGGTGGAAGCAGATCCCCATCAAGGGCAAATCCGCCAGCCGCAGCTGCGAGGATCTGCACAAGTTGTCCATGACATGGAGCTCCCCAGCACCTCCCGCTGTCACAAAAAAGGCTACTCCTAACAGCTACGCAACCGGAACCTCGCCCCTCGAGCGACTCCCTAGTGAAGTGTTGGGTAAGTAAAGTAAAGTTGCGACATGGGTTGACAGGCCCTGGTCGACATCATATGCCAGATCAGTCCACTAACATGTCGATCATAGGCGACATCATCGACCTTCTCGTCATCGAGATTCCCCCGAATGGCCTTACGCCGCGAAATGCCGACCTCATGGCTCTTCTCTTGACCTCGCGATCTATTCATGCTGCGACGCTCAACACACTCTATCGTCACATTACAATCCCCCACTCTCGCATCTTCCGCAAGTTCCTCACGACTATTACTGAGTATCCTGCTCTCGCTTCCATCGTGCGGCGGCTGGACTTTAGCCACTTTAACCCCTCTACTATCTTCTCTACTGCGAGCGAGAGAGCCCAAACTCGAAACTTGACTTCTGAGACCCTTTTGCAATGTCTCAAGCTAACCCCATACCTGCAGGAGTTCCTGGCACAAGAGTATATTGATGAGGATTTGGGACCCGACGTCATCAAGAAGCTTTTCTTCGACATGCCCCGGCTCCAAGCCATCGACTTTGCCGGATGCTCCTCTCCATCCTTCAAGAATTCTTTTATGAGTCTTCTTGGGGCACAGTGGCCCGACTCGCTGTCACTTACTCGTGTTTCGTTCCACAAGTGCCTCAACTTGCCAGGCTCTGTCTTTGAGGCCATTCTGCCTCGACTCGAGAGGGCCACCCACCTTGATCTTGCGGGAACTAGAGTGACGGACAAGGCGTTACAGAGCTTGCCTGAGACGGCAAGACTCACTCATCTGAACTTGGCCAAGTGCCGAGAGTTGACTTCCGAAGTGGTAGTCAAATTCGTCACCACCCATCCTGCGATTATCCAGACCATCACCGTCCTCAGCCTTGCTACCAACGCCAGTAGCCACCTCCTGCTTGGCAAGGCCGATGTTGATGCTATCCTCCCTCGATTGCCACCTACTATCCGGTCGCTGAGTCTCAAGGGAAGCAGGATGGACCCCTCTCACCTCCCACTTCTCACCCCACTGGTCCAGCATCTGGAGGAGCTTGCTATCGGCCGAGGTCTCGATCTCCGCGATATTCACCAGCTTTTGTACCAGGCTCAGGAGTGGATTCCGCACAGCCTCCGATATCTTGATATCTCCGACTTGGACACTATCATCGGTAGTGCCAGCGCACTTCTCACCCCTGCTTCGGCCCCGCTGCAGGTTATCGAGCTCGAGGAGCGTGCATACGAGCGAGCGGCAAAGGCGAAGAAGAGCCTTGAGCGTGCTGGGTGGACACCCAAGGAGTTTGGCAGCCGATACTGGCTAGTCCGCATGAACTCGGACGGATCTACTCTTGATACCGGCGCCCGGTGGTGGAAGCTGGGTGCTGAGAGCTGGGGCATGAGGAAGATCCCGGTTGCGGAGGCCGACGTCGGAGGCATGTACGGCACGTTCATGTTCGGCCGAAGGCTGTAAAATGCCCATCTCCGAGGGTGATGTACAGATTGCTGCATCTTCAGAGCGGATCTCTCTACTCTTATCTGTCTTGGTGGTGTTTTCGTTTTGGTCACATGGTTAGACTTGGGTTGCATCTTGATCAGATATCCCGGCGCACAGCGTTGAAAATTAGCGGTAAAAGCAAAGTCATTTTGATGTAAAAGCGTTCTAAGGCATGAAGATGACGAAGGAAAAAAAACGTAAATAATCAATAATGACTTTCATGAAATCATCAATATTCGATCCTGTCTGTCTGTGAATCAAGTGTTAAGCCTGTTGAGCAAATTGTAGTCTGTAATACACATCTATGAACATCTGAGGTCTCTTAGACGACTTTGCTATAGTGACCCATAGATGGGCTGCAGTAAGCTAAGGCAAAGTACAGCCTATCAGAAACAATTATATGCATGCTTAACTCCTCGAGACTGCAGTCTAATGTGCGGAATTTTCCAGAATTAACTAAGCTAGAGATGCATTATCGATAGATAACGAGTAACAACACAGATTAGATATTGCTGGTGAGACTTCAATCTGTGGCAGTTTTGGCTGAATTGTGGCGCTTGGTATGTGTGGGTGGCTGTGCAGCTTTCATCACGTGAGGTCAGATACGGATCAACCAACCCCCGTGGCAAACTCCCTGTTGCGACGTAACCGCGCCGAAGCGTGCCTTGCTCCTTGATCAAGCTCCAACTCAACCATTACCTATACAGCTTTGGTGCTTCAACGGCATCATGGCGCCCAAACCCGACACCCCGTTCCGCTCAGCGGACATGAGCATGGTGCAGCTCTACGTCTCTAATGAAATCGGTCGCGAGGTTGTTACTGCGCTCGGCGAGCTTGGCCTTTGCCAGTTCCGCGATGTAGGTTACAATTCATCGATTTCTTCATCTACATCTCAAGCTAATCAATGGCTTTACTTTACAGCTCAACGAGAATCTCAGCGCCTTCCAGCGTACCTTTACTCAAGAGATTCGACGACTCGATAATGTCGAGAGGCAGCTGCGTACGTCATCTATACGGACCCACCAAAACAACTCTAACAGATGGCAGGTTACTTCTACGCTCAGATGGATAAGATCGGTATCCCGCTCCGGAAGCTGGACCTCGACGTTGAACGGCTCGCCGCGCCATCGACCTCCGAAATCGACGAGCTTTCTGAACGAAGTCAGAAGTTGGAACAGCGTGTCTCTGCCCTGAACGAGAGCTACGAAACCCTCAAGAAGCGTGAGGGCGACTTGACCGAGTGGCGATGGGTCCTCCGTGAGGCTGGCAGCTTCTTTGACCGCGCCCATGGAAATGTCGACGAGATCCGTGCTTCGACTGACAACGACGACGCCCCTCTGCTGTCCGATGTTGAGCACAACCAGAATGCCCCCGATGTCGAGCGTTCTTTCTCGGGCATGAACATTGGCTTCGTCGCCGGAGTCATTGCTAGAGACAGAGTTGCCTCCTTTGAGCGCATCCTCTGGCGAACCCTCCGTGGCAATCTTTACATGAACCAGTCCGAGATTCCTGAGCCACTGATTGATCCTTCCAACAACCAGGCGATCAACAAGAACGTTTTCGTCATCTTCGCCCACGGTAAGGAGATTCTCGCCAAGATTCGCAAGATCTCCGAGTCTATGGGCGCAGATGTTTACAACGTTGATGAGAACAGCGATCTCCGACGTGACCAGATTCACGAGGTCAACAACCGCCTCGAGGATGTCCAGAACGTTCTTCAGAACACCCAGGCAACTCTTCAGGCTGAACTTAACCAGATCTCCCAGTCGCTGTCGGCCTGGATGGTTCTCGTTGCTAAGGAGAAGGCTGTGTATAACGCCCTCAACAACTTCTCCTATGATAGCGCTCGACGAACCCTTATCGCTGAAGCTTGGGTTCCTACCAACGATCTTCCTTTGATCAGGACGACGCTTCAGGACGTTACCAACCGAGCTGGCCTCTCCGTCCCTTCCATTATCAACAAGATTCAGACCAACAAGACGCCGCCAACTTATCTCAAAACGAACAAGATCACCGAAGGCTTCCAGACCATTGTCAATGCTTATGGTACCGCCACGTACCAGGAAGTCAACCCGGCCATCCCTGTCTTTGTCACATTCCCTTTCCTGTTTGCTGTCATGTTTGGTGATTTTGGTCACGCCATCATCATGCTTTCGGCGGCTCTTGCTATGATCTACTGGGAGAAGTCGTTGAAGAAGGTCACCTTTGAGCTCTTTGCCATGGTCTTCTACGGTCGATACATCGCCCTTGTCATGGCTGTCTTCTCTCTCTTCACTGGTCTCATCTACAACGATGTCTTCTCTCTGTCAATGACTCTTTTCCCCAGCGCCTGGGAGTTCAAGAAGCCTGAGGGCGGTTACACCAACAACACTGCCATTGTCGCCACCTTGAACGAGGACGGTTACCGCTACCCCTTCGGTCTGGACTATGCTTGGCACGGCAGTGACAACGACCTCCTCTTCAGCAACAGTTTGAAGATGAAGATGAGTATCATTCTGGGTTGGGCTCACATGACATACTCGCTCTGCTTCTCTTACATCAATGCTCGCCACTTTAAGAAACCCATTGATATCTGGGGTAACTTCATCCCTGGTATGATCTTCTTCCAGTCTATCTTCGGCTACCTTGTTGTTTGCATTATCTACAAGTGGTCCGTTGATTGGCTTGGCACCGGCCGCCAGCCTCCTGGTCTGCTGAACATGCTCATCTACATGTTCCTCCAGCCTGGAACCATCCCTGATGGCGAAGAGCTTTACTCTGGACAGTCTGTCGTTCAAGTCATTCTGTTGCTCTTGGCCTTTGCTCAGGTTCCTATCCTACTCTTCCTCAAGCCTTTCTATCTTCGATGGGAGAACAGCCGCGCACGCGCCAAGGGTTATCGTAGCATAGGTGAAACCTCCCGAGTTAGTGCTTTGGACGGCGACGACGAAGATGACCACGCCAATGGCAACGGCCACGGCAACAGCTTCGACGAGGACGGCGAGGGAGTTGCTATGATCTCTCAGAACATTGACGAGGAGCACGAAGAGTTTGAGTTTAGTGAGGTCATGATTCACCAGGTCATCCACACGATTGGTAAGTACTTTCATTTGCGCCTCTTGCTCGTATACTAATGAATGTTCAGAATTCTGTCTCAACTGTGTCTCTCACACTGCTTCTTACCTCCGTCTTTGGGCCCTGTCTCTTGCTCATCAACAGCTGAGTATCGTGCTCTGGAGCATGACTCTTGGCAATGTCTTGACAACTCCTGGTCCTCTCGGTGTCATCATGATTGTTGTTACCTTCGCTATGTGGTTCTTCTTGTGTAAGTTTACCTGATTCGACCATCATCTGCTGATCAATTTGCTAACCCCTCGTCTCAGCCATTGCTATTCTCGTGTGTATGGAGGGTACTAGTGCCATGTTGCACTCCCTTCGTCTTGCTTGGGTCGAGTCGTTCTCTAAGTTTGCCGAGTTTGCGGGTTGGCCTTTTGCGCCTTTCTCGTTCAACACTCTGCTGGAAGAGTCGGAAGAGTTGAAGGACTTCTTGGGATAATCTGGTGGACTTGTGTAAACAAGCGTCAATATTTGTTATAGTTGTAGACTTTGGTGTTTGTTTGCTTGTACCATAGGTAGCATAGTGCGACATTAGAAACATTGGCATTTGCCATGCTTCCTCATTTTGAAGATTGTCTTTAACTCAATGTTACTACTTCATCACCGTAGACGTGCATCTTGATTTTTTCTTAAAGTACATAATCTCGCTCCCTTTCTCAATGCAGCCTGTGTTTATAATTGAACCGTCAACCCCAGAGAGGCGCCGTCACCTCGACTGCTCGCTCCACGACAGCCCTCACTCTGTCGGCAAATACCTTGTTGTTACACTCAACCTCAAGGTCCTCGAGCCAAACCGTAGCAGACATCCTGTCCACTTTAATTGACACTCCAGGCACAGGAATACCAATCTTGTGCAGCCGCTCGATTTCCTTTTGCTGCCTTTCCTCCAGCTGCGGGTCTTCGCTGTCGTCCTCCGTCTTCATAGCATCTTCGTCCTTGCCATTCTGCTTGATCTTGTCGGCTTCCTCCTCTTTGGGCAAAGGAGGAAGTTTGGGCATCGTGACTGGGGCCACATTGTCCTGGCCGAACTGGGCTTCGAGGAACCACAGAAGACGCTCGAGGCGCTCCTCTGGCGAGGCGGAGTGGTGAGGGTTTGCAGCGGGTAGCTCGTGTGAATGCGAGTGCTTGGCGGATGAGCGCTTGACGGCGGCGGGGGAGCTCTCGACGGAGAAGAGAACGGCCATGACGGAGTCGGCGATGCCGTCGTTGAGCATGTTGCCCTCCCACTCGAGCTCGACCTCACCGTTTGTTCGATATCGGACTGAGACGCAGCCCATGACCAGATACGCTGCGACAAGGCTGGCAACCTCTTCATCCGCGTCCTCATGCTTCATGTCCTCGCCGTCGGTGATCATGCTGTCAGCATGCCCGTTGCTTTGACCATTCTTGCCACGGCGCATCTCGGGAAGCTCTTCGATGTTGCCAAATGTGCCCTCGAGAGCCCACTTGACGAGATCGATACCTGCGGCGCTGAGAGTAAGGCGCTGCTTGCAGGTGATGGTGGTGGTGTTGAGGCCGGCATACTCGCGCAGATCTTCGGGCGCCATGAGCGAGAGCTTGAAGTCGTTTTGCACAAGCACGCCAGTGACAAGAGGGGGCGCGGGGGTTTGATCAGGATTGCTGCTCTGAGGCGGTTGAATAGAGGCGAGCTTGCCTACGACTTTGGCGGTTTTGTCGGCCTTGAAGGGAATACGAAGCTCTTCGCAATTGCGGGGAGAATAGACCTTGACTTTTGTGGTTTTGTTTGCGTTGAGAGAGAGAAGTTTGGACTTGAGACGCATCATATTATGTTGCTCGCCGTGAACGAGAATCTATGGCAGATGTCAGCTTGAAACTCATTAATAAAAAGGGGCGAAGCAAACGTACAACTACAGGCGCTGCAACCTCTTCAATAAATTCGCGATTCTCAACGCCATCGACGTGAGCAGCGAAAGAGTATTCTTGAACACTGCATCTTCGAGGGATGAGTACTTTTTCACCATCACCGCCAGGCATGCGTCGAGCACCAGCCATGCTGCGAGACATGACAGCCTGAATCTGATCGGGCTCTTGCATGATCTGCTTGGCCATGGTGCCCTCAACACTGTAACCAGTGATGATGACACCGTTCTTCTCGCTCGGCGCCCACCGTTCCAGCAGCTCACGACTAACACCGTTCTGAAGCATACCAGGACTAGCAAGCATGACACATCCGCCAACGTCGTCAAATCTGTCCAGGTTCTTGAGCGAGCGGATATACTTAAAATCCCATGGTCCGCCCTTGCCGGCTCCATCACCAGATGCCTCGGCCTCAGCCATTCGCTCACGAAAGAGACGCTTGATATTGTCGTTCATTGCGCCGACATATGTCTGGTAGATGAGCATACACTTTCGTGCTAGGTTACTGGCGTAGTATATAGGATACTTTTGGAAGTCGGCATGTTTGCCCCAGTACTCGTCGAGGATCAAGAGGAGCTCCTGAGCTCGACCGAGAGCAAAGACTGGCATAAGCACACGGCCTCCTCGGTTGAGGATACTGGTGATTGACTTCATGAGAGCCTGCTCTCTCTCCAAACGAGGAACATGAGAGGCAATGCCGTATGTGGACTCGGTAATGAGAACGTCAATCTTGACACCCTTGGGAACCTCGGCCGAGACGAGATGTCGATCTTGTTCGCGCGAGTAGTCACCCGTGAAGAATATGTTGAGACCGGCAATCTCAATAAGGAACATGGCGGCACCGAGAACATGGCCGGCTGGATAGGGAGTGATCCTAATGGAAGATATGGTATGGGTAGTATGATAGTCAATAGCCTCGATCTGAGGAAAGGTGTTTAGGTGATCTTGTTCAGTATAGACAGGCTGTGTAGTTGGATTTGATGAAGTGTTGCCCACTCGGACGCTGTCCTGGATAAGCCACTTGTAGATGGCCTTGGTAGGATGTGTCATAAAGACACGACCTCTGAAGTTGGTCTTTGCGAGAACGTACGGTAAGGAGGCCGCATGGTCGATGTGAAAACTATGGCTGATTAGCTGAGATCCTCAGGTGGTGTTTGTCTAGAGGTAGATGAGGTTTGGCGACTGTTGGTTGGCGATTCAGGACAGGACGGCATCACAAGGACGAACAGCGAGGGTGTAAGGAAATGGGGTAAAGACTGTATTGTATTGATCTGGCATACAAAGAAGCAAAGTCATGGATATCACGAGAGCACGATACGGGTCACGGACAAGCAGAGAAGAGCAGAGCAGCGCAACGCAGCGTAGCATGGCATAGCGTCGCCCTGTTCGGTGCTGTCCGTTCCATCAAATCACACAATATCAAAAAAAAGTCGTCCCTCGCCCTGTCCAGCCTAGGTATATCGTCGCAGGAGTGGGAAGAAGGGGGCGCTTACTGGCTGATGAGGAGCACGTCGACAGTGCTGAGATCGAAATCGTCGTAGAAAGGGAGTGCAGCAAGCCCATCGTATGCGGGATGTTGACCGGCGTCGAGCTAGCAATAGAATAGCTATTAGACCAGTTGCTTGCGTTGCTTGCGTGGACGTGATGTGATATGTGTCGTCTTACCATGACTGTCTTTCCTTTGTACTGAATAATGTGACATGACCGGCCAACTTCGTTACCTCCTCCCAAGCAGAGAAACATGAGTTCATCCGATGGATCTACGGGCTCCTCGGTCGCGGTCGCGTTCATAGCGGAAGCTTTTCGTTTAGATGCCATTGTTGCGTTGCGTTGTGTTGCGTTGCGTTGTGTTGCGTTGCGAATGCGAATGCGCTAAGCAATAGTCAAGTTCAGTTCAGTCGAGTTCACATTGGGCGTAAAGAAATTCCTATATGATCAGTAGAGACGGTCGTGAGGCACGGAATGGGCGCACTTCAATAGGGCCGTGATTCACAAGAGTGCGACAATAGCAACTATTTGCAGGGATAATAAGCGTTTGATTGATTGTCAAAGGTAAATGAATGAATGAATAGGCGGAGAGCGCGGGCAAAAAGGCAAACAGACGCGTTGAATTGAACGGACGGATAAAAGCCGGCGTTTGTTACTGTAGGAAGGCTCTGTGCACGTGACTTTAAAACTACGCGACCTCCGTTTTCCAGACAAAGCTCCCTCCTTCATAGCCTACTCGCAGCGAAACACCATCTTCGCCCATCGACGATATTCAACGCCTCCATCTCGCGGCGCAATCTCTGCGCATTCTGTCAAAGAAACCCTCGTCCGCAGACCATTTTACCAGCTTTCCCGAGAGCCCCGCCGAGATTCAGCGCGTCGGATGGGAGGCGTCGCGATCGACTTGACAGGCTCATCTGCCTGCTGAGCTAACGCGAACTCACCCATTCAACTTTCTTTATTCTCCATCTTAGCTCGTCTTTCGATAACTCGGCTACGAATACGTCACCATGGCTCAACCTCAACCCCAACCTCAAGCCCAGCCCCAGGCTCAGGCACAGGTCCAGCCGCCTCGCGCATTCTCTCCGCCGCAGCCTACTCCCTCGCCCGCCGCGTCACAGTCGAGCTTTGCCCTGCCGCCGCAGAAACGAGCCCGAACCGATGGTCCCTCGTCACAACCCGAGTCGCCCTATGCTACATCTCCATATGCCGCGAGTCCAGGTGCTACAGCTACGCCGCCTGCTGCGACAGGTTCTCCTGCATATGCGCAGAGTCCTGCTCTGCCACAGCCATATGCTACTCCCTACACCAACGGGCACACGACACCTGGTCTTAACTTGCCAGATGTACGACCGAACTCGACGCCTCCGGTTCAGCAGCCCCAACATCAAACACCTGTACCCCAGTACACCAACGCAGCAATGACGCCTGTACCTGTACCTACTCCAGGTCCGGTAATGGCTCCAGCTCCTGGTCCCGGCATTATGGGCCCTCCACAAAGGCCAGCAGAGCGACCGACCAAAGACTACGAGTACGATGTAACAGATTCGCTTGCTGGCACTGGTATCGATCTTCGCGCCGAAGAACAATACATGAACGATCTTTACGCGACGGGGTTCGATGAAGCACGCACAGGTTTTGCCCACCAGCCGCCAGGACCCAAGACGAGCTTCTACGGTGCAGGGCCAGCAAATCAAGCTGCTCAACCTGCGCAAGATCAAGCACAGGAACAGTTTGCCGCGCAGCAGGCCGAGAGAGCTTGGTCAGAGTCGTCGATGCGACTAGCACTTCAGCGAACACAGGAAATAAGTGATCCGTTTTTGCTTGTTGCCATGCTCCATCGACGAGCAGATAAGATTGCGAGAGAACATCACCTGGCACTCAACCTGGACTTGAAGACCAACAGTCAGACTATGGGAAAGATGAGGCTTCCAGAACAATTTCCAGCACCAAAGGTGACTGTCAAGGTGACACCTGGCCCAGATTCGACAATGGTTCATACAACAGGCTCTTATATCCCCCACGACGCCTTTCTGGTTGATCAGCTTGCATTGATGTCTATCGCCACGAAGCAGAGGCTCCGAGAGTTAGTGGAGGATGCACACGTCGTGGCGTCAAACCGACAAAAGACGTCCCATGGTGACGTGCCTGAAGATTGGCTCCCAGCAGCTGCACCGATGAACGCTGAACCTCTAGAACCCATCAACAAGCCGGCGGATGTCATGAACGGCGTTGAAGCAGCTCCTGTGGAAAGTGCGAATGGGGATAGCACGAATCCATTGAAGCGTGAGTATAACCAGGGTAGCTTGTTTAATTTTGTACTCACACTTTACAGGCTCTAGCGATGTCGCTGGCTTGACAAACGGCGTACCTCCCGTTAAGCTGCCCAAGGTATCATCTTATATGACGACTACGATGCGAGACCTGGCGAGACAGGAACGTGATTGGGAAGAAGCACGACTTCGTAAGCGCCAAAAGCGCAAGGACGGCATACCAGACTCAGGAAATACGACATCGCGTGCAGGTAGTGTAGCACCTGGTACTCCTGGGGCTGCAGCTCCGGAAGCTCCCAAGGCCATGACCAAGAAGGAGATGAAGAAGAACCAGCAGCTCAAGGCGGCAGAGATAGACAGTCACCAGAGTCAAAACACGACGAGTAGCATCTTTGCTGGTCTTGGAGGCAAAGGCGGTCTCTTCGGCAAGAAGAAGACAGGCAAGACATATGACTGGATGAACGTTGGACGCGGAGGCAGTGGGACTAGCACTCCTACCAGAAACCCTTCAGGACTCGGAAAAGGCCCTGGGGGAACGGGACCGGCGCCGGCGCCAGCCAGCATGGCCATGACGACCGAAGGACGCAACCGCCTCGGCACATGGAGAGAAGACAAAGAAAAGGGCAGAAACATCCAACTGCGTGATTGGGTCGCAGTTCTGGAGAGGGACGGACGAGAAGCCAAGGCACTTCAAAAAGCGTACCTGAACCTCGACGCATCAAACCCCAAGTAACAATAAATATGACAACCAAAACACGGTGATGTAATGGGAGCAGAGCAGCGAAGAAGAGATGAGTTGAGGTGAGAAATCATGACACCCAGCCAGGGATGAGGAGAATCGGTGGAAGATACCCTGCGCAGCGTGCATGGCTTGTGATATTACTTAGCACGGCGTTTTACGTTTAAGGCATAACTTAGGGACATGCGGTTTTTTGTCATGCACTGCAGGAATCAAGGCAAGGAGGTTATAGCATGGAGACGGAGGATGAAGATGCGATGCTTATGCTTCGAGAGTGAGCAAAGTCAGCAATAACGTTGCTTACGGCATGCCTCATACGATGAGATGTGTATGCCCTATATTTCTATTTTCCTTCCTTGGACCTTCATGTTTTTGAAAAGGTTCAAATCAACCCAACTCGTCAGAAAAACTAAAGGAGTAAAAGCTGACCAGCGACGAGCGCCAGACATCAAGGGAGTCGAAGGGGAAAGGAGATAAAAAGTCTAGGGAGAGATAAATGAAAAGATTTTATAAGATTTAAAGTTGAGCATCGTTACTTCGTGGTGATGAGAGCATTCCTGTTGTGAGTCAAGGGAGAATTGCCTCTTGAGTTAGAGGTCAACGACAAATATTTTATATACGGAGACATTGATGTGAGGCTCTTGTATGAAAAAGTGGGACTATGGCGGCATCATGTTTCCCCTCCCTTGTCATCCATACCTAATTGAAGAGATGTCTTGTTAAACTTACAAATAGGATCTAGATTGGTAACTTGGCACAAGGACACGATCTGGGTCATATGAGTTAGCAGTTGTCAAGTCCGAGACAATACACCCTCCATTCAATGTATGTATGAATCCATATTCAAGTTCAAAGGGAGACCAAGAGGCTAACAGAGCATCAGATCTAGATCTAGATCTTGGCAATTGTGGTCATCATGGCAATTGCGGTTGGTCTTTCTCGCACACGCTACCAAATTCTCTTGATTACCAAGACACTGGCGGCAGATCAGGTCCCTTGCTTCAGCTGGTATGAGAGACAACTAACGACTCTCTTGTAGGCAATCGGTCAGATCTGCTCAACGGCGTCGATCAAGGGGAATCTGGAACAATGTGCCAAGCTAGTGGCGAGTGCAGCGCGAGGACAAGCAAAGGTGAGTTGAGTTGAGAGATGTATCATGATTTGATATATGACCGGTCTTGAGAGTCATCACAAGGACAAAGAGACAAGATAAAGAGGCTCTGGCACAAGTGTTTTAGCCTTTTGGAATATCTGTATCCCTTGATCGAGATGGAGGACAAGAACGAGACTCGTCAGTTGTCATAAAGGGACATGATCTAGAACCAAAGGGGTCGGTTCGATGAACCGTGAGACATGCTCCAGAAGGTCGAGCCTGAGACCTCTTTACGTCTCAATTTCCTCATGAATATGTCTCATGTCAACTCCCAAAACGGCGATACTTTTTTTTCTTTCAAGTCTTTACACGGTATACTTACTCCCAACGACATAGGTACTTTTCCTCCCCGAAGCGTCCGACTACATCGCTCCAGATGGTCAGACATCTCTGCAACTCGCAGAGCCGCAGTCGACGTCACCTTTTGTAAAGGGTCTACAGGAAGCTGCTCGTAAGCACAGCGTCGCTATTCACGTTGGCATCCACCATCGTGATGAGGCTGGGGAACAGAAGAGGATGTACAATCGCGCGTTGTACATCACGGCAGATGGTGCCATCGATGATGCCGCGACATATGACAAGCTGCACGTCTTTGACTACGGAAACCTCAAAGAGAGCGCAACGGTGCAGCCCGGCAGCTCACTCACGGCGCCGTTCGACTCCCCTGTAGGCCGCATCGGGAGCCTCATCTGCTTCGACGTGCGATTCCCCGAGGCGGGTCTAGCTCTCGCGCAGCCAGGTCCAAGCAGCGCGTGGAGGAGCCGCCCGGCGCAGATAGTCACGTACCCGAGTGCCTTCACGCTCCGGACGGGCACGGCGCACTGGGAGACACTGCTGAGGGCGCGGGCGATCGAGACGCAAAGCTACGTTGTCGCTGCGGCGCAGGTTGGACGGCACAACGAGAAGAGGGCGAGTTGGGGACAGAGCTTGGTGGCTGATCCGTGGGGAAGGGTTGTGCTCAAGCTCAAGGGTGTCAGGATGGAGGCGGAAGCTGAGGGTGAGGCTGAGGAGGGGGCGGAGGGGGAGATTGGGTTTGTTGACATCGATATTGAGGGATTGGAGAGGGTTAGGAGGAAGATGCCTCTTCAGCGAAGAAGGTGAGTTATCCCTGACTTAGGAGGATATTGTTTGACTGACCAAGTGAACAGTGATGTTTATCCCGAGTTGTAGACCTAGACCTAGACCTAGACCTAGAGCATAGAGCATAGACTGCATGGTCATATTGTTTAATGCAAACACTACGGGTATATTCCCATCCTAGTCTCGTATCCATTCTCAATCGACAAGCTCCACGGGTCCCCATCCAGTGTCTGCCCTGCTTTTCCTGAGGCTCAACTCGAGAGCCATGACACTGCATGACGCTAGAATACCACTTGCAAAGAAAAAACTCGGGGAACGATGCTCTGGATCCCGTATCCGGTACCAGAAAGAGACCGACGGCTCGGTACAGATTCACGCCCCCCAACCAAGTCCCGGATGGCTGGGACGGCAAGCAAGGGTATCTCGTTCCGAGCAAAAAAAGCTCTACCTACTTTACCTTACCTAACTCACTAGGTGGGACGGTAAGAGTTGACCGGGGGAGGTGTACAGGCTGAATCAAGCGCCGAGTAGCAACATGGTTTGAGGATGTTTAGAGTTTTCTTCTCTTTTTTTTGTCAGGATAAGGTGTAGAAAACGAATCAGGCGGAATGCCGAGATGAAGATCTGTCAAAAGTTCATCGCGTCCACTTTTGGGCTGGGGATACACTGTAACCGTTGGCTCGGTTCTGGAGAAGCAGAGAAGAAGAAGACGTTCTTTTCTTTTCTTTCTTCCATCTTCCATTTTTCTTCTCTCGCCTAGGGGATGGATATTCACCTGCCGGCTCCACGGATGGAGATGCGACGGTTGCAACCTGGTCTGGTCTTGGTCTTGGTCTTGGTCTTGGTCTTGGTCTTGGAGTTGATGTTACCAAGTTGCTGGGTTTCGTCAGCCTCGTCATGAAGCAGTCATTTCATCTCGATGCAGAGTTTTTTTTTTTTTTTTTGTTTTTTTCAATGTAAATGAATATTATTGATGTAAGGTTGTAGTTGTTGTCGTGACGAATAATATGCCTTGTGACTGCTAAACGGTTTCGGCTGCAACCCAAAGCTGCATGTATCATGATATGATCAGGCGGACAAGCTATTGAAGTTGTCTCTTGTGCGATTGCTTGTTGTCTCCAAACACTTATTCGTCTGAGACATCAATCTATCGTAATCTCGCCTTTTCTGGCCTCGACCGTTTCTATCGGTGTCGCCTATAGTAGATCCCTTCTTTTTTGCCTTCTTTTCTTCTCTCTGTGGCCCTTGACCTTGACTCTGGCCTTGGCCTTGTTCGTGGGAACAGCCTTGTTCTTTGCATTAAACAAAACTCAGGTAGACAAGGTGCCTTGATATCCACTTCCACTGGGCACTGTACAGCAGAGTTATAAATCCACCCTCTCCAGACTCTCCTTCCCCTGTCCTTGTTCCTTGTCCATGCAAGATTCCCGTCTCGCCTCTTGCCCAATTCTCTCATTCTTCTTTCCTTCTTTTCCTCCTTCTCTTTTGATCGGCTATTTTGCTCATTTCACGCCTCCCCCTGCTGCTCTTGCTGCCTTCCTCTTTCCTGAAACCCCACTGCGGCCCCTCGTCCCCAATTCCCAACGCTTTGGTCCCGGGAGCCAGGCTGCATTAGCCCGGCGTCGCACCATGACGAGATTGGGCAAGACACACACAAGTACCTCCCCAGTACTGGGCTGCAAGGCTAATAGAGGAACGGGAGTGCAAATGCAAATGCAAATGCAAATGCAAGGCCGTTCGTTCATCCCCCTACCCCAGAAGCAAAATAAAATAAAAAACCCAAAGCAGGAAGCTGTCAATGTCATTTTGCATTAGTCCATTTCAGGGGTCATGACTGCACTCTTTTCTTCCGGTGTCTCTCCAGAATGTTGCTTTTCTTTGTTATCCTCTTTTAATTTCATGACGTTTTTGCTATTCATCATTTGTCTCTTTTCTCAAGTGACATTTCATGCGTCCACTTTATGCAAGGTGCTTACCTTACCGTTTATTGACTGGTCTCTTTGGGTTGCCAGCCGAGGACAGATATATTTGCTTGTTTGCTTATTGGTGATGGTGGCTATGCTTTCTCTTTCGATTTTTTCTTATTTCTCGTGTAATATGCTCCGTGGTTGCTTTCTTCTGTCGCGCCCTCTCTCCCTTTTCATGATTTCTGATCTGTTATTCCACTGTAGAGTTGTCGGTCATACAGCCGCAACCTTTTCTGTTGGCAACCAACCAACCAACCAACCTCGCGAGTCGCGCAAACTGTCGATCAAACACATCATTTACTTGACTTCACTCCGTTGTTGCTTCTTTTATGCTATCGCTATGGTCTTGTCTACATGAACTGTAGTCCCCCGCGGCATTTGCCAATTACTTACCAAGACAGTTGCTGTAAGACGACTTGCCACTAGACGCGGAACAAACCTCGGCTGATCTGCTGCTTGTGTCACCAGCATCTACATATGGTAAATTCGAGGTCCTTTACTGAGACTGATAGCTTGCGTGGGCTACAAGGGGGCAGTGGCATGGCATGTTAACCAGCCCCTATAAGCCCACAATGTCATCCATCCAACCTTGATATGGGCATTGAATCCGATACATTCAATATGTTCGTTTTCGTGTCACCATCACATCGCTCGCCTAGATCATTTAGGCAGAACATACAGAGTACCTTGCCATCCATTCATGGCAATGAAACGGGCAACATTCTAAACGCCCGCAAAACCCCCTCAAACTTAATCGCCATCTATCATCACCTTTTCGCCTGGCGATGACTCTCTTGTGCCCGGAATCAGCTTCCTTTCCCCGCGTCCATCGTCCATCGTCCATCGTCATCATCGATGGATCATTGCGTGTCAATGTTAACCCCCCCTGAAAGTCAATTCGTGAGCTAATGTAGGAACACTACCATCCATTACATCCATTACATATCAAAGCGTCCATTACAAAAGTCAGTTCTTACATACATAAAATATGTCACTTTAGGCAAAGAGAATAAATGGTTTCCAGACCATTGGACTGACTCGCTATAGATGCTATAATAAACAACAATACAATAGTCCCTCCCGTGTCATCATTTCGCAATGAGGCGCTAACAACGCTTCTCTACCTTGTTGCACAGGAATTTATTACGCACGCTTTATTTAATCTCAGCTACTGTACTCCGTACTCTATCCGTAGATTAATTAATTAGTTACTAATTATTCCATTTCCTACACGACCGGGGGTCCTAACTCTAATTCCCTCTTTGACAACTCCAATCTTTGGCTTATTTCGTCGTATTCTATTTGCTAAGCACAGGCTCCCTCTTTTCTCCCTTTCAAATCTGTAAACATTCCATTGGATTGCAAGTATACGCGTGCTCGCTGCCCTACCTTGCCTTACCTTACCTTACCTTGAGGCGTAGTCTTGTGCCCAAGCAAACAAACTGTCCCCGCGCCCGTCGTCCGTCACCCGTCACCCGTCACCCGTCACCCATCACCCATCACCCATCACCCATCACCCGCGCGTCACACAAACTGCGGCCCCAGACATGGAAAACAACTTATGTTGACCAAGTGATTTCCTTTCCAACACAACACCTTGACGGATCTCGCCTCGAGGCTCCCAAACGAGGCAAACACGGCGAGCCGAGTCCAGTCGACTCGTAACTCAAAATAGATTGTTGTAGCTTTTTCTTCACTCTTTCTTTGATGCTCGATCGTGGTAAATACATTATTTGTATTTTGTATTGTTTGTCATAACCAAGAATATTGATTGCTTTTTCTTTGCGCTGTGTAGCTAGTTTGTCTTCCGTCTTATAGATAGATACTATACATTCTAGAGGATTCAAAGGGGGGAAACGCGTCGTAGGGGGTATCTTCTATCAGCCCTGAGTCCAGCCCAAGTGCTCTCAACACGGCCAGAGCATCGTATCGCTTCCATTTTTCCCCTCCCTCAATCCCCATCCAATAGTCTTGTCTTGTACACCAATACAGAAATAGTACAGGGGAAATACCGGCCGACATGAAACCACAATGAATCTCATCGCTGTTGGCCCTCCCGCGAGGGAGCCATGCCAACAGCTAACCCAACCCAATAATAATAAAAAGAAAAGAGAGAACCTAGCCAGAGAAAAAAGACCGTGCAAGCAAGGGGGTCGCCAGAAGAGAAAGTAAAAAAGCAAAACCCAGATCCCCAAGTCTATATGCAAAAACCAATATCTTTTTCCCAGCCATTCCCAGTTTTTGTGATCCCTTTCCAAAACCCTCGCATAAAATAAACTCCATAAATATGTCCTCGTGGCAACCGGGTCTTCTCTGGCTCAATCGTCTAGCCCTCCTTGGCGGTGTCTTTGATCGATTTTGGCAACCCTTGTCGCGCTGGGGGTTGTGATCTGAGACATTCCCATCCCAGCAAGATCTGCATTCCGACTCGTCACGCCCTTGACGTGAATAGCGCTGAAACTCGATACTGCTGCTTGAGGGAGGGTGTCCGAAAGACCAAAGGCGATGACTCGAACTGAGGGCCGACAGAGAGGTTGCGCGCTGAGATGAAACCAGAAGACGAGAAAGGAGAAAAAACAAATCCCAACTTTTGTCCCGTCTATGGTCGAACGCCGCGTGCCAAGTCCAAATACTGGACAAACAAATATCGTTTTGCTACGATAAAAAAGAAAACGTTGAAGATAGAAGTAAAAAGCACTCGAAATCGATGAGTGCATCCGTTCCCAAGAAAAGAGACGTTCCTTTGAAATTCCGCTTGCTGCTGGGAAGCAAGGGATGGCTCCGAGCCGGTGTGTATATGGTTTTCGACAGGAATGCGTATTAAAAATGTGTATCCAGAAAGCATTAAAGCCAGGAGTAATATGGCTCCTTGGCAGGTGAAAATGATTAAATAATGTCGTAATAGGAAAATTCGCTTTGAGTCGAAAAGGCAAGCAGGGGAAAAGAGGAAGCGAGCGTCTGGAGTGAACGCGGTGTCATGTCGTCGCCGGAAAGGCCTAATCGCCAGCGTGGCCGAGCTCTGGCGTGGTCGTCAGTCGCATTAGGTTGGAACACCCTGTAGAGTTTATCCAACAATCCAAGCGAGAGGACCTTTTTAGTGAGGCTTGGGGCGAGGGGGAGGCTTGGGAACACCGGTTGTGTCGTAGGCTCCGCGGCCCATGTTAGTGGGGGCTGTTGATCCTTCAATCATGATTTCTGTTGTGAAGACTTGTAAAAGAATGAAGTGTTTGCTGTTGAATGGCTGGTTAGTATTGTAGGTTGGAGTCGCTGGGGAATGAGTTTATATATTAATGAGCAGGGGGCTTGGGCGCAATGCTATTCCCGGCAACTCGAGAGAGACCAAGACAGAAAGCAGCGCGAAGAGAAGTGAAGTGATTTTGATAAGGGATGTTGACTTACAGGAAATATTCGTCGTGGTGCGACCAAGATTATAAAACGTATTGAGTGAGTGCGGATTGGCCAAAGTTTGAGGCGACGGCAAAGATGCAGGGAAAAGAGAGACGAGGAGGAAGCCGAATGGTGTTCAAGATGCGAGCGTCACCAATATAATTGGAGAGTGTTTCGGACAAGCAAAGGAGCGGTAGAGGTCGACACCGGAGCGTTGAAACAGGCAACACGAGCGAGATGATGTCGCAGACGTATTGTGTTGTAAGTAGACGGATGAACAAAGGGCAGGATAAGTGCGTCTCTTGAATGAATGAGCGAGAGAAAGGGGGTGTTTGTCCGAAAGAGAGAAGAAGTTGTGCTTTTTGCGCGACGACCCAAATCAAGTAAAGGACCTTAATAAGGGGAAACCTTTTTTTTTTAATTATTTGGGGTGACTCGAGCTTCCCTTCCGCGTCAAGGGGATGAACGGATCGTTGCCGTAATACGGTAGCTTAGCTTGCTCTTTTTTGGCTCGAGCTACTTTCTCAGCTCGCAGTTGAGTTGAGTTCAGGCACAAGGCACGCTGTAGTGGCGCCGGTCGGACGGTCGAAAAGAGGGTGGGTCAAACAAACGGGGGCCCGGATTATTACGAGGGGGTGGAACTTTGCTAGCTCGAGGCTTGAAGTCAAGGTCAAGGTGAGCTGATGGTGCAAAAGGTGAGAGAAGTGGTGAGAGTTGGTTGTCTTTGTCTTTGTCTTTGTCAAGTCAGGTCAAGTCGTCAATATTCGTTCGCTTAGTGTGTGTATGTGTAAGTATTCAGAGGAATAGAAGAGAGAGTAGGTTGGGGCGGATCAAGAGGATTTAAAGGGAGTTTGGTTGTTGTAAAGGGAGACAAGACAAGACGTGAGATGAAGTTGTAATTCGAGGGATGAGAGTGGGAGACAAGTCGCTTTTGTATAGAGCACGCCCATCAAACAAGAAAGGATGATAAGTATCAACTCACCCAACCATGACAAGGGACGACAAGGGAAGAGACGGGAAGGGGCGTGTGTATCTGCTCTGCCGTGCCATTCATTCACTCATTCATTCAATATCAATCCGTCATTGCCTTATTGCTTCAAGCCCAGGTCAACTTCATCAAAATTGCTGGGAAATTTTCCCTAGGGGGGCCCACGTACACTAGACCAGGGGGGCGTATCTGGGGGGGTAACAGAAAAAACCCAACAGGCCAGGTCTCCATACGCCATAGAAAAAGAAAGGAAAAAAAGGAGAAAAGACCACAGCAGTACCTTACATGGCTGAACCATGTTTCATGGCTGTTTTCCCAGGGCCTATGCATCCATGGATGTCTCCACGAGGTATCGTAGCCCTCCGTGGCTGAGCTTGGGCTTCCAAAAGTCAGGGCGCGCTTCTCTCAAACTTCTTTCGCTTGTCGCCCCAGGCTGAACTTGGGACCATTTGCTAACGTTAGCATGGATCAATTCAGTAGTGCTCCGGCACCCAAACCAAGCCAGTCAAGCCCACGTCTCCCTGGAAAATGGAAGCGCTGATCCGCGCAGTGGCCACGCCAACAGCGCGTAAGGGTAAGGGACAGTATCCGAAAGATACTCTTGACTCTACTCCCTCTGGCATAGTTATCCAGGCTACCGGGCCACAGGGATTAGCAGCCGCTTTGCTCTGCTGCAAGGCGTCTGTCGGTCCCGTCTATGTAATCAATGTCTCCGCGAGGTTGGAAACTCGTCGTAGCGTAGCTTGAGCCGTCACCTCCCAAAACGGCTTCTCAGACCCGTACCCGATTCATCGCACTCCGTCCCATGGATCTCTTGGCACCTCCTGTTCCTGTTCCTGTTAGTCTAGCTACCTCCTGCTGTAGGTACATACGTACTATACTGTACCCGGGACGTTGGTGAGCTCTGACGTTGACAGCCCGTTGGATACAGCCGCCTCCAGCCTTGACCCATGATTGCCTTTGCAGTAAACCTTTTCCTTCCAACGCTTATTGCTACCGTAGCCACCATCCCTCCCCCTTGTCGCCATGTGTATCCGTACTCTAAGATGGACCAAAGCTCCAGAAAACCGCTGCACTCCCGGTGCCCCGTGGCGGGCCCCCAATTGCAAGACAGGCCGAGCTGGTGGGAATTGGGAGATGCGACCGACGTCAGGCAGAAGACCCCTGTACTCCGGGCCGTGTTTTGCACTGTATAATGCACTCATGCTGACCCATATGGTACAAGCTTCTCTGCCTTCTGTCGCTTCTGTAACATGGCTAGGGTCCTCCATTCTCTCGGTGCCCTCAATTACGACGCCATCCCAGTCTGATTGCTGGTGCAATCACCCATCCTTCTCTTGTTTGGTTTATCACACATGACCTGGCGTTTGTCTTGTTTCTAGGCCCTTGTCTGTTGATCTGTGATAGGCCTATACGGTACTTTTTGCCGCTGCTGTCATATGTGATAACTTGTTAGTCGACGAGGTGGCCTTGCCAACCGCGAGCATCATATAGCTTACCTGAGAATACCAATTTGCTTTGTCGCTATTTGCACTCTCATGTCTATAACTCCTTCAATCCAAGGACCGTGGATTGGAAAATCTTCTTTAAATCCCACACACCTCATGTCTCATCTCGCTGCGAGAAAGGGTTCAGGTAATGACAGGGCACGGTGAGCATAACGCCTTTATGGGACTAGGTAACACGTAAAGAAACCAATGTCGCACATATACCATACACTGGTGATGCATAATTCTCAAGCTCTAAAGAGCCAAGCAACCACGCTGCACGGTGTTGTATTGTCCCATTGCAGCATTGCCAATATTATGCTGAATATCGATGTTTGTTGCTACAGCTGCATCTCTGAGAAGCATATTGTTAGCTTTAACCTTCCAGACCAATACCCTCCCCACCTAAACGAGAACTTTGAAAAGTAAATACGTAAATATCTCGTATGTTTATGTAGTGCTTCCGGTTACTGCATTCGAGATGACACTTGAGGCGTCGCTGAGCTATTCTTTCGTGCTTCTTTCCATCTCAGGGAAATCTCGTCATGGTTGTCACTTCACAACAGTGTATCACCGCTACCCTTGGGTCCGACATTTGAGGTTAAACGCCCGTGATCCATAATTAGCTACGATTAGCTCTGGACTCAGGTCATCACCATCTGGTTCCGAACTGGTGGGTTTCACACAGACCTGTTACTGGCCTATGGCTCGGCGACCAACTAACGAATCGCTGTCAAAATCATGCTTGCTGGCGCCAGGTCCAGCTCTCACGTGTGCTTGCCTGGGAAACAAACGACGACGGGAACGGAAGTCGTAGCAGTAGCTCTCCTTGTATTTGAGGCTATTATCAATGCCCTGTGTAGGGGGAGCAAGGCTGTACTCTGACCAAACGGTGATATCGCTTCTCAGGTCAAAACCATGTCGCTCCGCCTAATAAGATGCCGAATCCCAAGGACGTGGAACCTCTGGGGCATTTCGACAGCCCAGTATCTGATTTGGACCCTGGGTCAGCGACACCTGACTGGTGGCAGTATATTAACGGGCATATCCGATTGTTCCAAATGTCCCTGGATGACCGTCGCTCTTGCAGTCCTGTTGCGAAATCAACAAAACGGATTGAGTACGTAGCAGTGTAATAAAACTGTTTCACATTCAGCTGTTACCAAATGAGACGTCGTATATTCAGTGAGTCCCCATGGCTTCACAAGAGGCCCAGTCCCTGCGTACCTTATGCAACGGAATTATTGCCGGCCTCGCCTAAGACTGGATCAACGTCCGGTAGATTGGTAGGTACAGTCCCTAGAACACTACGAGCGCGCCGCTGCGATGTCATAATTCGCCGAGTGGTCATGTTCAGTTCCTTAGGCTGTCCTTGCTGTTGTGTAACAGGTGACGTTCGGCAATGTAAAGAATGATGCATGCTTCCCTATTGAGGCATCGATCGTTTGCATGCTTGTGAGAGTCGAGCGGATGGGCATGCGGCCGTACCAGTTTCTGCCTCCATGTAATCACATAGGTAGTTGCTTCCCCCATTCACAGAAAACTTCTAGAAAGCCCCAATCTCGACGAATCTTTGTCGGACGGATGGGGTCAATGGGGCTGCATAGAAAGTTTCCAGAAGCCTGTGAATCAATTAGCACGAAACTCCATGCAAATGGAAGCTCCACGAAAGATACTTTATACGGTGCCGGCAACAAGCATGGAGCAAGCACGTACTGTACAAAGGTGTCGATGCTCAAGCGACAGGCGTGTTCTCTCTTGCAACTCGTACCAGGCAGGGCTAAGCAATTTTGGCAGCCTTCATCTTCATCCTGTGGGGATGTTCATGGATTGGGATGAACTGCCAACAACTCCCGTCCTGCAAGTTCAGGGGTAGATCGCTGCACACATCCGTCTACCGCCTTAGCGTGACTAGCAGCCCACACGTTGTGGCGGTTTGCGTAGACCGTAGTGCTTCATCGAAGCCCTGGACTCATGTAGGTTCGGCGTTCCTGCATTAGCCAGTTTTCCAAACGCCATCCGGATTTGAAACAGGGGTCGTTGTCGTTCGTTTCTAACCTTCACCCGCCTTTGATGAGTGGCCTCCACAAGTGGCATATTTCCTGTTGGTTCAGAAGGGGTCCCTTTCCTCAAACGATAGGGACAGATCAGATGCTATTCCAATAGTCTTCTCGTTTGTCATGTGACTATCCGGTCAGCTCACCAGAACTGACCCTTGCCAAACTCGGCAAGCTTCCATCCGCCATGTGGCAGTTAACCAAACTGGGCTAGCCATATTCATATGCATCTTCTTCAACTGGAGGTTTTTGAGACCCTTTATGGCCCTTGTTGATCTTATCCCCAATATTCACTTCCCGGTCGCATATGGCTTAGAAGCCTGATTGTCAGGTCCGTCGCAACGACCCTGGTTCCGGAGCTTGTGCCGGAAGACATCTCGTGGAGATAGTGTTGGGACGATATGGCATCCAGGTTCTATCCGTAGGTGAGGGCGCAATCGTATGCCCAGACCAATTTGTTGTCGCAGAGCTTGGGGCTATCGATTGACTTCATGGCACTATCACGGCCGACTTTGTCCAGCAAGGCAGCTACTTGTAGATCAGGCTGCCGTTCCTTTATCGATGACATTTGGCTCCTGAACTATTTTAGCTAGGTGTGGAGGAGATGTCATCAGCATTGGGCTCCAATCCATCCAGTGTGCCCATGCAGCTGCCTGTACGTACCGGGGACAACGAGATGATGAGATGAGGACCCTTCTTGTCATGAGAAAAATGGTGGGGTTACCGTGGAAATCCACCTATCGGCTCCATGGTACAGGTTGTCTTGAACTGAGCACCAGACCGGGTAGCCGCGCCATCCCTTCTTGCCTTCCAGAAGCCTCAGAGAATAATGTTGCAGATCAGAATTGGGGACCTGTACGGAGTACCATAGAACAGTGCTGTGTCTGACTTGCTCAACATCATAGGTGGTTTTCAGACAAGTCGAAGGCTTTCCTAGAACATTTGGCTAGCAAACAATGTTCTTTGCAAGAATTGACGGTTGTACCTGCTCAAATGTTCATTATTTCTCTGCCAAAGTGACCTGATATCACTGACCATTTCTTCCCAGCCTCGCCATTTTCAGTCTATAACTTTCGTTGAGATTATAACTTGTATTCGTGTCACCGGGGAACCGCTTCCGCAATTGCTGGCGCCCGTGTCGAATCCGCCCTGTAATTTAAAATTTTTCGTCCTAGAGAATCCCATGGATGCGGTCTGTTTGTGTGGGGACAGGAGAGGCCTCTTCACCAAAGCGAGTCGGGTAACCTTCTAGAAGGATGATCTACCAGACCTGGTGTTCTATGGTGGACGCATCGTTCAAGTCGGGTATGCTCCCCGGGCAATTAGGCCAAGCAAGCCACGAGTCAAGCTTCTGATGGATGGGAAGAAGCTCCACTACCTTCCGCTCGCCGTGCTTCCGGAATGATCGTTATCGAGATTATCTCGACACCAAAAGAAACCAAAAGCCTGTTGGAGGTGTGGCAAATGGTTAGCTACTGGATGTGTTCCTAATTAGGTTGTCCAATTAGCCACGAGTCGTGAGAGCCTCAAAGGGCCAGCTAGCAGATTAACCCCTAGGTTATTGATTTGGGTAATTTCGTAGTCCGGGGAAGCAATGTGGCACAGCAACTCCCGAACAACCGCTATGCCCGTTATTCCACCCGCTGTACGAATACGGGTTGGTGTTGTATTGAGTAAGTGTGGTTTGACTGATGACAACGTCGTTTGTAGCCCGATCATGGCTTGAGTATGTGATCACCTGATTTTGAATGAAGTTTGACGATGGAAAGTTTTCACGGCTCGAGCCTTTTCTCTTTCATTCGTTGGGAAGATTTGTCGCGTTATTGGAAGGCAGCACCCAGCTTCTGTCCAAGCTGGTGGTTCAGGGTAGTTGCTTTCCGCCGATGCACTTGCCCAGGCAGAATAAGATCAGTTGATGCAGTTGTATAAAACCTCCCCCCATTTGAAGTTATTGTTGAGCAGGTGGCTTATAAGGTCTCGTGAGTACTTATTTCTGATCGATACTCTCAATCTGTTCGCGTCTCACATTAAATTCGTACTACAGATGTGATTTGGGCTCTCGGGTTGTTGATGGCCTCCCAACGACGAATGCCACTAACAACGTATCTAGTAGGTAAACATTTCATGATGCAGTAGGTAACTGGAGACGATAGTTTTCGTGTTGAAGAAAACATGAAAATGAAAAGAACATGGGTATAACAAACTACAGATACCGTACACATAGAGCTGTCAGACAGTAATGATACACGTAGCGTAGCTGAAATTCAACTTACACATACCTAAGGTATCTAGGGTAGCTCAGCCACACCAAGTCCCCAGCCTCACCTCCCCCGCCATCGCTGACGCAGCTTGAGTAACTACGCCCGACACCGATAGAGCTTCCCACCGTATCACATCCGACAGGCACATCGTCCACGCCACGAGCCCTGCAATCTGCAAACATCGCCAGCCTTCTGATACAGAAAAATCGTTCAAGATGTCCATTATCCAGCAACATACAAGTGCGACGCTCAGCGACGCCTGGCGCACCATCAACATTGACGCCCTGAACGAGGACTCCAGCGTCAACTTCGACACCTCGACTCTTCACCCCCCACAGCCCGAGATCGACGAGGCGGAAGTGAAACAGCTTGCTGGACAGGTCAGGCAGCTTCTTCGAGGAGGTGATGCCGAGGGAGCCTTGAGAGGTAGCTTGGAAACACCTGTCTACAATGGGACGGATGCCGCCAAGGTACGTTAGCTTAGAAGAGGTCTTCACAAGGATAGTATCTAACATGGTACTTTGTATCAGGATGCGCACTTGCACACCATCATCGAGGTTCTTCAATCAATCAAGGCGAGCGACATGTCTCCCCTGCTAAAGAACATCTACGGATCCGAAGGCGGCCCTGAGTGCCTGGATGTTTTGATGAAGTACATGTATGTTTCCGTGTCCGAACAATGAACAAAATTCTGATGAACATTTATAGCTACAAGGGAATGGCCACAGTCCACCCCGGAACAGCTTCGCGAGCACCGAGCAAGATTACACCTCAATCGACGGGAGGTTTCAGCCAGATCGGAGGACGACCCGGTGGTGCCAACGAGCCAGCAACAGCAGCCATGAGCGTTCTCCTGAGCTGGCACGAGAAAGTTGTCGAGGTTGCCGGCCTAGGATGTATCGGCCGAACAATGACAGACTGGCGCAAGGTGTAAAATGACATCCCAGGTGCACGTATAGCGATGGTAAGCGGTCAAGAGTACATAGAATCATGAGCCCCAACAATTATAAATCTCAGAGCATTCCTCTTTCGCCAACCCTAGCCATTGATGTTACATTCATGTACAGCATACGGAAGTTCCGAACTCGTCTACTTTTGTTCCAAGATATCCTTCAAGTTTATATCACCACTTCCCCTGGCTAGTGGCTCCGGCTGGTTTTCACCCTCACGCCATCCGATCATGTATATGATCCTGAATGTAGCAGGAATAGATCCATCTTCATTGCCATGTAGCTCCTTGTAAATGGCATTACTTGCAAGAAGTACGTCTCGTGGAATTGCACCCATCTCTCTTCCGAGGACGGCATTGCCTTCTCCCATGGCTTGGAGATCCTGCATTAAAGCAAACATGTCAGGATAGTCAACAATGATATCGTCAATATCCACAGTCAACATCTTGAAGGCGGCTTTCTGGAGTAGACCGCCTACATCTCTTACATCAGCCAAAGGAGAGACTCGTGGAGACATACCACCCCGTCTTTCGGTCTCTGCCAGCTGAAGCGACGTTCGCAATTCAAAGAGAGTATCACCCCCGAGCATGGCACCAATAAAGGGCGAGTCAGGCTTGAGAACATTGTTAATTTGTGTGAGAATACCGGGCAGATCATTGATCCAATGAAGGCTCAAGGAGCTCAAGACCAAATCAAAAGAAGCGGATTCAAAAGGGATTGTCTCTTCATCATCCACAACATTCCGAGTGATGTTGAGTTTCTTGTTGAACTCGAGGTCGGCATCTCGGTAAAGTAGTGAATGAGATGAATCAGCGGCAACCAACTCATCAATGCGTGTTGACAATGGTGGTGACTCGGGGGTCTCAGGGTCTGGATCAGGATTCTCGCGAACCAGAGCCCTCGCAATATTGCATGAATTTGCACCGAGATCCAACACTCGAGGAAAGCGGCGTTTGATGTCCTATTGTATGGTTAGGCCTAAGTGGTTGATGTGATAGAAGGTGCTGCTTACTAGAAGTCTTTCAGACAGTCGAATGGCAACCTCATCTTTGAGGTAGTCAGCTTCACGGCCCTCTTCAGGATTTAAAGCAGCACGCTCCTTTTGAAGCCATTTCGTGCGTCGATTGAAGACCTGGAAACGAGGAGCTCCAGCGGCCTGAACAGCATAGAAGCGTTGATTTGAGATAGAATGGCAAAGACCGGCAGGTCGTGAGAAGCATCGTAAATTAGGACGCTTTGCCAATGCGGGAATTGTGTGTTTTGACATGACAAACTGCTCAGTTGAAGATGTTAAAAATCAGAGAAGATGAAGAAATGTACTTGTATGTGAAAACAAAAGTGCTGATGCAATAGAAGTCATGATGAATCCGATAGGTTGCTCTCCACTGCCTGCAGTTTAGAGAAGATGACACACGGGCCATGTGCAACCTTAGACGGCCAAGCCGTTTTTGGATGTCGTTGTACCCATAGGAGGCAGGAGACAGGAGGCTCCTGAGAGGCTAGAATAGAAGCCACTGGCCTGGAGATGGGATGACAGAAGGAAGGCACTTTACACCTCCGCTTCCGCCATTTCTGTGGCCTTTAGGTGTCTATACTTTTTTCTTTTGGGCACACTCATATCTTTCCTATTCAACGTATTGCAATACTCTCACAACATCAAAGCGTTCACGGCAGAGCCCTCTTCGCCTGTGGCAGCCCTTGTAAGTCCCCGACTCATCCGTTCCCTAGCCCACAGGCCTATTTCGCAACTCCTAACATTAACATTAGTCCGCACCAACAAAGCACCATCCACCACCCGCATCTTCTGCTTAGCTCGCCGCCCCTCCAACGAGCAATCTCCCATCACATCGACAAATAATCGATGTCTGGCGCGTGAGCCGTCTGGACAACTCGGATCGACTATGCGATCTTTGCGATAAGGCGCGACCACACTCTGTTTTGGGGACATCTCGACATAACTTTCTCTCTGATGCTCCTTTTGCCGAACGAATCCATCTGAGCCAACTTCTCCGTTACATTCCCACAATCAGGGGTCTTGAATAAACTGTCTACCTGAATCCTCCAGTATACCACCGCCCACCATGTCGAGCTCAGGAGGTGGCTTTCTCGGCCGCTCAAGCAGCAGCAATGCCAACATGCGCGGTCTAGTCCAGTTCATCGCCGACCTTAGAAATGCGAGAGCGCGTGAGCTCGAGGAGAAGCGAATCAATAAGGAGCTGGCCAATATCCGGCAGAAATTCAAAGACGGAAATCTCAGTGGCTACCACAAGAAGAAATATGTCTGCAAGCTGCTATACATTTATATCCTGGGCTGGAATGTCGATTTTGGTCACCTCGAAGCTGTCAATCTAATCTCGGCCAACAAGTACTCAGAAAAGCAGATTGGATATTTGGCCATGACACTTTTCCTTCACGAGAAGCACGAACTCTTGCATCTTGTCGTCAACAGCATTCGAAAGGATCTGCTTGACCACAATGAGCTTTTTAATTGTCTCGCCCTCCACGCCATCGCCAATGTGGGAAGCCGAGAAATGGGTGAAGCTCTAAATGGCGAAGTCCATAGGCTCCTGATTTCTCCGTATGTGCCCATACCTCCTCTCCCATAATCAATCCCGCTGACCGCTATTGTACAGAACCTCTAAATCGTTTGTCAAGAAGAAGGCAGCCTTGACACTCCTTCGACTGTATCGCAAGCACCCAGATATCGTATCACCACAATGGGCAGAGCGTATCATCCACTTGATGGATGATTCTGACCTTGGTGTCGCGCTTTCGGTAACATCACTTGTTATGACCCTGGCCCAAGACAATTTGGAGCAGTACAAAGGAGCATATGCCAAAGCGGCTGCTCGCCTGAAGCGAATTCTCATTGACGGCGAGTACACGACCGACTACCTTTATTACAAAGTTCCTTGTCCTTGGCTTCAGATCAAGCTCCTTCGACTTCTGCAATACTTTCCCCCAGCAGGTAAGTTTATTTATCGCAATCAATACGCTCAAGCAGTACTGACATGGGGGATAGAGGATACTCATGTTCGAGATATGATTCGCGAGTCTCTGCAAAAGATCCTGAACCTAGCCATGGAAACCAACAAAAATGTTCAGCAGAATAACGCACAGAACGCCGTGCTATTCGAAGCCATCAATCTCATTATTCACCTGGATACTGAACATGGCCTGATGAAGCAAATCTCAACGAGATTGGGCAAGTTTATCCAGAGCCGAGAGACCAACGTAAGATATCTGGGTTTGGAGGCCATGACGCATCTCGCTGCACGAGCCGAAACCCTCGATCCTATCAAGCAACACCAAGAAATCATCCTTGGCTCACTCAAGGACCGAGATATCAGCGTTCGCCGCAAGGGTCTTGATTTGCTCTACAGCATGTGTGATGCCACAAATGCTCAGGTTATTGTTGGTGAGCTACTGCAGTATCTACAGAATGCCGACTTTGCTATCCGAGAGGAAATGGTCCTTAAGATTGCCATTCTTACGGAGAAGTACGCTACCGATGTGCAGTGGTATGTTGATATCTCTCTACGACTTATTGCCATGGCTGGAGATCACGTTAGTGATGAAGTATGGCAGCGAGTCATTCAAATCGTGACAAACAACGAGGAGCTCCAGGTTTACGCAGCTCAGAATGCGCTGCAGTACGTCAAGGGTGACCATTGCCATGAAACCCTTGTCAAGATCGGTGCCTACATCTTGGGAGAGTTTGGCCATCTGGTCGCCGATCAGCCTCGCTGCAGTCCTATTGAACAATTCCTGGCTCTTCAGAGCAAGCTGACCGCATGCTCTTCGAGTACTCGTGCCATGATACTTTCATGTTTTGTCAAATACGTCAACTTGTTCCCGGAAATTAAGCCTCAGCTCATTCATGTGTTCGAGTTTCACAGTCACAACCTTGATTCGGAGCTCCAACAGAGAGCTTGCGAATATCTGACCCTCGCGAGTCTGCCGACAGATGACCTTCTCCGAACGGTCTGCGATGAAATGCCTCCCTTTCCCGAAAGGGAGTCTGCGCTCCTGTCAAGATTACATCAGAAACATGCCAACACAAGCGACCGGAGAACCTGGGTGGTGGGAGGAAAGGATGCCAATGCCGACGCCAAGGAGCTCAGCATGGGAACTGGAGCGCTTAAGAGGACGTTCAGCTCCAACGTGCCGCTGAATGGTAAAGCGAACGGACAGGCCGCGGCTGGTGCAAATGGACATAGTAATGGTGTTGCTGATTTGGCTGGTCTTGACCTGAACGCACCTACACCATCCGAGCCAAAGATGCTCAAGGCTCCTAACCTGGCTAGCGCTGCTCACTTGTCGCCAGGATGGGAACAGGGATTCAACAGACTACTGGTTCGGTCGGATGGTGTGCTCTACGAGGATGGTCAACTGCAAATTGGCGTTCGCTCTGAATACCGGGGCCAGATGGCTTGTTTGATTACATACTTCAAGAACAAGACCCCGGCGACCATGAGCTCCTTCACAACGACTCTAGATTTGGACGAGAACGAAAAGAATAATCTGACCTGGGATGTTAAAAACCTCCCTGACAGCACCATTGCGCAGGGCGGACAGTCCCAGCAAGTTGTCATGTTTGAGGCAAAGCAGATTTTTGAGAAGAGTCCTACAGTACGCATCAGTTACCTGGCTGGTGCTCTGCAGGCGCTTACTCTGAAGCTTCCTGTGGCGATACACAAGTTCATGGACCCAGCTGAGTTGACTGCCGAAGACTTTTTCAAGAGGTGGAAGCAGATTGGCGGCGCTCCTCGAGAAGCACAAGCCATTTTTGGGCTTTCTAGCAAAGGGGGTGATAGGCAGCTCACAGAGAGCTTCGTTACAAAGACAGTAGAGGGATTCAGATGGCGTGTGCTAGACATGGTGGATCCTAACCCCAAGAACGTTGTGGGTGCGAGCGTGCTACACACATCCCAAGGGGGCAAGTTTGGCTGTCTGATGAGGCTGGAGCCAAACTACGGACAACAGGTGAGGCGGACAATATTTCTCTCTAACTGCATGCATACTAATTGCTCGCCAGATGATCCGATTAACCATTCGTGCAACCGACGATTCTGTCCCAGCCGTGCTATTGAAGTACATGCAGGAACGGCTCGCTGCAGGTATCTCGACGTCGCCAGAACGATTCGAGCCTACACGAGAGCAGATCTCGGACTCTTTTCGCAACGTGATGGTGACTTGATGGGAGACAAATGATGCTAATCTTCTATATAATTCGCCGGAATGGAGTTGTCTTAATACCAAAGAAGCATATGGGCGTTAGGGAACTAGCATGAAAGTTGGAGGAAGCGCTCAATCTAAGCCATGAATTTACTGGCCGAACAGTTGCCTGCGTCAACGCTCCCCATATAGCGTCTCTTTGTGGCCTAAAGGCCAGCCCACCGTGTGGAGTGATTCAACAAGGGGGTGTTGTTGTTCATATACCATGAATCTTGTTTACCTTGAATGGGAAGAACTACATGATGCAAACAGAGCTGTACAGGAACGATATACGATCTAACAGACCACATCAAGCTGATGGAAAAGAGTGCATAGCGCTTTTTGATTTATTGTGAACCGATATGCTATTCCTTAATTTTTGCGTCGGCCTTTGCCGGCCGCTCTCCAAAGATGGTGCTGCCCACACGTACCTCACCGCTCCCCAAGCGTACAGCACCCTCAAAATCCTCACTCATGCCCATACTCAACTCTAGAGTGTCCTCGCCCAGGCCGAGCTCCTTGGCTACGAGATCCCGCTGCTCTTTGAGAGTGGCAAAGTCCTCATTCTCAGTCTCAGCGGTGGTGGCCTTGCTGCGGGCGATGGCGCCGATGGTCATGAGGCCGAGCAGCTGCAAGCTAGGGCACGTCTCGATAATCTCGCGGCACAGGGCTACGGTCTCGTCACCGGGGGAGCAGCCCGACTTGGCTTCTTCGCCTGAGGTGTTTACCTGGACGTGAACACCGATTTTGGGCAGGTCGGGCTGTGAGGAGAGGAGATTTGTGCGGGTGGTGTTGAGGAGCTGGGCCTTTTTGGAGGTATCTATGCTAGAGACGCAAAAGAGGTTTGGGATCTTGCCCAGAGACTTACAGTGCCCTGGAAATGCGTGTTAGTGTATATGATGGCATAGAGAGACTACGATCTATCTTGCCTGACTGAAGACCGCCGATAAAGTGCCATTGGATAGTATTCGGAAGCATAGCCGCCTTTTGAGTTAGCTCCTGGGCGTAGTTCTCGCCAAAGTGAGTATGCGAAGCAGGAGCCCGATGAAGAGCTAGGATATCATTTGCAGGCTTGAGCTTTGAAACAGCAACAAGTCTAACCTAGGGACATGGGTAAGCCAGGGTACTTTTGAAGCTGTCGATGTAAGGATCATGCATACATTTCGCCCATTCGCCACAGCAGCGAGTCGCTCCTTGACAGAGTTGAGCTGGGAGATTAGAGCCTGAGCTCTGGAAGGATCGATTTTCATTTCTTCCTGAGACTCACTCATATTTTTATATGAGATTGTAACGTTCAAAATAATAGAGAGGGTGATGAGTGTTGTAAGTGGAGTGTAAGGCAGGTGTAGTGGTTTGGGCCCGGATTATTATCGGCTACCATGGATCAAGCACAGTAACGGCCCGGAATGTGGCCAGTATAGCTCAGTCACTACAAGACTATACCTACTACCCCTTGACCTCTAAGTCAACTTCTCAGCTACAGGCCAAAGCGCATTTGATTGAAGCCTCAGGTAGAATAAATTTTGGGAAAACCAAAGCCCTGGGCTTCATTGGAGATGGCTTCAGACTTGAAAGTTGGCCGTAGGAGGGCAACCAGCAGCGCCTCAATCAGGCCTGGGCATACTCGGCGAAAGTCGAGAGCCGTTATCCAACCCAAATCAACACATACATCAGATGAATTCCTCCAAGACTTTTTAGATCCTACTTTTGATCCTGCAACTTTTCTCAACTCGACTCTACCTCCGCTGCAGCAGCGCTCAGTACCTGGCCGGACCGGGTCAGACGTCGCACCCCTTGCTGAGCTGTCCACACAGGCTCAGAATCTCATCTCACAGCTCAACGCGCAGACTTCACGGCTATCAAACACTCTCACAAACCTCACCGATGACATTCTGAGGAGCGGGAGTCGCCTGGCTTACGAGGTGGAGCTGCTACGGGGCGAGACGTTGAGTCTCCAGGAGACTATGACTGAGACGCTTCACGACGATATCAACAAATTTGTACCTGAAGGATTGCAGGAGGCCATCGAGGCAAAGAGTGCAGCTGCAGCGGCTGCCAAAGAGGACAAGAGCGGGGCGCCATCGACACCGGCCGTCACTGCTACCAACAGCAGTGATACAGCAAACCCAGATGATCCCGAGTTTATCAGACAACTACAAACGCTGACTCTTGTGCGGGCACGCCTTGATTCGGTTATAAAGACTTTTGGAGACGCCATGGAGTTCGTCTTTCCGCCATCAGAGGTGTCAGTAAGCTCAGGCTTCTTGTCAGTGTCAGCGCCCGAACCCGGCTCAGCACAGCAGAGCTCAGAGGAGAAGGGCAAAGAAGTGCTCAAGAACATCCGCGCCGAGATCTCAGACTTGCTGAACAAGTCTGAAGACCCTGTTCAAGGCATTGAGAATGCGGCGCAGAGGATCGAGCAGCTCAAGGAGCTTTCGCGGGTGTGGAAGGACACGGCAGAGGAAAAGGGCCGAGCCAAATTCATAGAGAGTCTTGCCAAGATGGTCGAGGACAAGCATCGGGACCTGATGAAGGAGATGGAGCAGGTTACAAAGGAAAAGGGCAAAGTAGAAGCTTCGCGCTCGAGAAAAGGAAGCGTCACGAGAGATGCGGCCGTGGTGGAGGACACAAAGTCACCTGGTGGGTTTGGCCTAATTAGTCAGTTACACAAGCTCCGAGGTGGACTGTGAAGTAATGACAGTAGGAGTTCAATAAGGAGACAATACTTGAATAGAGATGATAGAGATGAGTATATATTAAATAGTATATTAACTCTGTAAATGCATGACAGTGTACATCCATTGTTTTTACAGCTCCAGCTGCCAGCCAGCTAAATAGCTCAGCCAATCACTTGGCTTACAACATTCATGCCCCAGGCTATTGCTGATTTCCGCTTTTGGTAGGCGGTCAAGGGACTTAGACAGCGGCCCCAGCAAGGTCATGCCGCTGCTCTCCCTCATCTCTAATGTAACGATTGTTTGAGCCGAGACAATAGAGAGAGACTTGTATTTGCATTCATTGCACTGCACTGCCCAATTCTCTACTTTTTTGTCTTATTGTTATAACAACAAACGGCATCTCTATTGTTTAGCGGCAATCTCTAAGTCTCTTTTCCCCTGCTTTTCGCTCTGCCCGTCACTTTTACTTGCGCTGCCTCTTTTACTCAAAGCGCACTCTTAGCTTTTCCAGCTCTTTTAACTTTCACCCAAATACAACCCACAGCCACCAAGAGATCACTTCTCTCAATACCAAATTCCTCTCTTATAACATACAGCAACAATCTCTTTACATCGAAAGCCACTTATACGCCTTCAGCAACTCTCCGCAATGGCTGCCAACGAAGCAGTCCTCCCTGCCAACATTGGCGGCCGGTCCGATCGTCGCTCTCCTCCTCCTGCTTCTCAGTCGAAAAGAGATCGCAAGCGGCAGGCTCTTATAGAGAGACTCTCGACAATGACCGACAAGTTCCACAGAGAGAGAGACATGACATATCGCGACCAGCTGCAAAAGATACAATTTGACATCAACCTGGTTCAGCGCTTCGACCCCTACGATCCCAAGGTACTTGAGGTCGTCTCTGAGCTTCAGAGGGAACACACTCAAGTTCAAGGTCCTCCTGTTAATGCAGAAGATGCCCGAAGTCTTCTCGACATGGCTGGCATCCGATTTTCTGACTTTATTGACGAGGTCGAAGATCTGGTCGAAATCCGCGATTTTCAACTAGCGCAATCCAAGGTAAGAAGACAGCCCACGTCGCCAGTCAAGTCCATTGCTAACTGTTTGTGCCAACAGAACGAATATGAGCGACGACTCCAAGAATACAAGAATACCTATGCTTACAAGGTCGAAACCGCTAAGCGCGAACATCGAGCCCTGACTAGCACCCTCCGCGATCGTTTGATCAACACCTTGACACATAAGAAGAACCGACTGAACCGAGAGAAAGAGGTGTTGGAGATTAACGACTCCAACGCCTTGCTTCTCAACCCGAATCAATTCAGCCTGACCAACCCTGCGAGCCCCGGCGGCCCTCATGGCAAACGAGCTACCCGCCTCCGCAAGGATGCTGACGATCTGCAAATGTACTCGGACAACAAGAAGCGAAAGAGAAATGCCGTCGACGACGACGGTTCACCTGCTCCGACACGACGTGCCCTCGACAACAATAACACAACCCCTCTGTGGCAGTCTGAGAAGGCGCGCGCAGCGGCTAAGCAGAACGGTCCCGTCTACAGTATTGACAAGCTGTTTACTGACAAGGAACTGTCACTCAACTACAACACCGCTGCCCTTGCTGCGCACCAGTATGTTCTTCGCAACCGCGTCAATGGCGGTGGTTTGTCGCCCGATGACAGCGATTCTGGCCCCGGCGAAGCTAACGGCGATCATGACGCCGACTCTCAGCCTTCGGCCCCAGCAATGGAGCGCTCTGTCTCACATGCTACCCGTAGCACCCGCGGCGGCACAAACCACAACTTCCTTGATGACAAGATCCTGGGTATCGAGGGTATCGCCAACTTTGAAGTGGGCAACCTAGACCTGATCCACGCTCAAGAGCCGCCCAAGATGCCCCCTCCGGTTCCTCAGCAATATCTCAAGCCTTATCCTCGTACCGCAGACCAGAACTTTCCTGTTCCCCTGTCCAATGACGACATCACATCTGACCTCACTGTCATGGGCTACTTCAAGCAATACGACGCATCTCACACTCCTGGTGCTCATCTCGATACTCAGGGTGGACTGCGCAAGGTTCTCGAGGCTGTCGCTTCACCTTATCAGAAATCGCAATATGTTGCCTTTACCAGCGCCGCCCGAGATGATCCTGAACACCTTCGCGACACCCTTGGCCTGCCTGCTATCAGCAGTCTACGGGATCAGCCGAGTCCCGCGCATGTCGGCACAGCCGCTTCGGTTGCGGCCTTTTCGAGTGCCGCGGTGCCAATGAGCCGACAGAGCAGTGCTGGGGGAGTTGCCATGAGTCGCCAGGGAAGCAGCAGCACTCGCGGTAAAGGACGCAAGAACTAGAATTCTTTGAGTATGAGATATCACCTTTTAAAGTATTGCAAGCGCGGCGCACAGGTATAGCATCGATTTGGCTTATACGACGATATTTGGCTTTGGGATGTTCAGCGCGGCACAGTCAAGGGGTCATGTCTGTCACATTTGCTTGGCTCTCGGTCTAGAAAGACTAATATCATAGCCAAGGCTCGTCGACAAAGACGAGATGATGCATTCAGGGAAATAGGTTCATCTTATGGTTTTCACGTTGGTATCAAGTCAGAAGGCTTGGTAATAGAATAGAAATGTCATGCTTCTTCTTTACTATGACCGCGTGTTCTTAAACTAAACCTGCCGTAATACTTAAACGAACACGTTAAATCATTGTAGAATATATAGCTACTGCCAAGTCATTACCTTGTCGTTGATAGTAATTTGCGGCTAATCACAATGCGCCATCTTTGATACTCATGATATACAATCGCAGGCCGGGTCTTGAAATATTGTATCCTCTTGTACAAGAACTGGCCGTGAAGCTGTAGTAGTTTGAGCACGTAGTCAACATTAGAGCTTGCAGCTATCATTGACGATATACATTAGTCAATTGGTAGTCTGTCCCTTTGTAATTGATACATTTTATCTATTAATTGAAGTGTTTGCCAGGCAAGACTAGAATTGACTGTCCATGTACCCCAATACTCATACAAGAGTGATATAGTACACTAAAACAGAGCTCATGCTGATCATCTCTCTACGACGTTGTCTCTGTACCCTTGCAGAACTCTACTCTACTCTAGCCGTGAGAACAGAACCCACAGACTTCTAATCCCTGTATCTTATCCATCGGAGTTCAGCTGCATCAGCCTATTCTCTTTATGACGAACATCTCGCCTGAGTCCAGACCGGGTGCCATCGCCCAAAGTCTACTGATATCACAGTATAATACAAATATCAACACTTCTGTGTTCTGGCGCCCAAACCACCGAGTGCTACCCGGCATACGCCAAGATGCTTTTCTTTCCCTCTTGTAGTTTAATGCTGCAGCACAACATGCTTACCCCTCTCCCAGTTATCCAGGCTCTCTTTGATGTTAACCCAGTAGCGCAGACGCACAGCTTCGTGCTTAGCAGCTTCGATATCATCATGCTGAAAAGCCCGCTCTAGGATCTGCTCACTCTCGGCAATGCGCGCATCATTGGCAGCACGAGGCTCATCCAGATCCTCCTCGCTCTCAGCTTCCTCAATCTCCTCACGCGCCTCAAGCACAAGCATCAAGAGCTCAGGCTCCTCAACCTTGAGGGTCTCGTCGTTGGCAACGTCGACGCCCCGCAGGGAGAGCAGGTACTGCGCTCGCAGGAGAGGGTTGGCGAGCGTCTTGTAGGCCTCGTTTATGCGCGCAGACATGGCCTCGGCGCGGGCCTTGTCCTGAGAGTGGTGCATGTCCGGATGGGCGCGGGCCTGCAGGCGGAGGAACTCACGGCGCAGGGCGCGCACGTCGATGGGGAAGTGGCCCGCCGGGGGAGGTCCTTCGGGGAGCGTCTCGGGGAAGAGGTCGTAGTGGGTGGTCGGCGGTGCAGCGGGAGAGGCGGATGGCTGTGGCTCGGGCTGCGCGGCGCCGGATGCGGAGCGGGCTTGAGCAAAGCCCGTCGCGGGGCCCCATGCGACCCGCGCGAGGGCTAGGTGACGCTGTATCGACGTTGCTGGTGCGGAAGGTCGATGTGAGGGCGCGAGAGATGAGGCTCGGCGGACTCGGAGTTGGCACCGGATACAAAGCCGAGAAAGATCGCGCACAGCGGGAGAGGCGACAGAGGGCCGCATGGTGGGATATGAAGAAATGCAGGCGTTGGATTAATTTGATATAAGTTGAGCCTCGGGTAAAAGAACCTATGCCGGTCAGATTGCTGTACAAAGAATTAAAGAAAATATTCGAGATTGTCGTGGTTTGCGATATCGCTCTCTATTTCGTAATATTAATAGCGTGTGTTGACCTCATCAGTGGCTGTTGTGGCTTGTCAGTGTGGCGTTGGGAGTCATGATGACTGAAGTACTATATACTTATAGGCGCCGAGATTATATAGCGTAAAGGATGGCTAGTCTAAGTATATATACAGTCCTCAGGTACGGCGCGTTCCGCTGCCTCGGTCAAGGTCGGCGGCCATGATCGGTGGCCAGTCCGGTCCAATAACGGGCAAGGTAATTGTATACGCGACCTTGTAATTCTGAACCATGATGGGCGATGAAAGCAGATAATATTCTCTATTATTAATCCCTGCTGATGAGAGGATCCAATCCATGTGATTGATTGATTGATCTTTTTCTTCTCTCTTCTTTGTTCTCTTCTCATTGATACTCTCTTCCCATCTGTCTCATACCCCAGACTTGACCCCCACTGAAACCCCCAATCCTGAGAACCCAATTAGAGACGGGATATTGTCTACCGAGTTTTGAGTAGTCTATACTACGAGAGTCGCGACCCGAGATCTGAGCAAAACCTTTTGATTTCTTTCTTCCTCTTCTTCTCTTCTTTTGCTTTTCTCTTATTTCAACTCATATATCCTTTTGTATTCATCTCTTTGTCCAACCATAATGGCCAAAGTCTTTGACGCGGCTGAAGGTACGATCAACTCCAAATCAATCGAAGGCGCAATTCGCTAACACTTCAACAGTCGCCAAGCACAACACGGCAGAAAGCTGCTGGGTCATCCTCTACGGCAAGGTCTACGATGTGACCAACTTTCTGCCCGAGCATCCAGGCGGCAAAAAGATCATCCTCAAGCTCGCTGGAAAGGATGCTACCGACGAATACGACCCCGTTCACCCGCCGGGAACCCTCGAGGAGAACCTCAAGCCAGAAGACATTCTCGGTGAAGTCAACCCCGAGACCGTCATCGAGCCCCAAGCGACCGACGACAAGACCACCTCTCAGTCTGAACATGACGAGCCGCCGCCCATGGGTTCGCTCATGAACCTGGATGAAGTAGAGGAGGAGGCTACAAAGCGCATCTCCAAGAAGGCCTGGGCCTACTACTTCTCTGCCGGCGACGACCTGTTCTCAAAGAACTACAACAATCGTGTCTACAGGAGCATCTTCCTTCGACCACGAGTCTTTCTCGACTGCACAGCTTGCGACCTCTCTACAACGTTACTTGGTAACAAAGTCGGTCTACCAATCTTTGTAGCCCCCGCCGCAATGGCCCGTCTAGCTCATCCAGACGGTGAGCAAGGCATTGCCAAAGCATGCTCCCGATTCGGCGCTATGCAGATAGTGTCCAACAATGCCTCCATGACCCCCGAGCAAATCATCGAGGGCGCCAAGCCAGGTCAAACATTTGGCTGGCAACTCTACGTTCAGAACCAGCGAGAGAAGAGTGAGGCCATGCTTAAGCGCATCAACTCCATGCGCGAGTACTACAAGTTTATCTGCCTGACCCTCGATGCGCCTGTTCCCGGCAAGCGTGAGCTCGATGAGAAGCAAAACTTTGATTATTCCGAACCTAGTCCTGCCAGCGGCGAGAGCAAGCCTGGTGCTGGAGGTGTTGGCCAGCAGCTCTTTTTCGGTACCGCTGCTGACCTGACCTGGAAGACGACCCTCCCATGGTTGGCAGCTCACACCGATCTTCCCATTGTCTTGAAGGGTCTGCAGACTCATGAGGATGCTTACCTGGCTGCCCAGTATGCTCCCCAAGTCAAGGCAATCATCCTATCCAACCATGGCGGCCGTGCACTTGACACAGCTCCTCCAGCCATCCACACGCTCCTCGAGATCCGAAAGTACTGCCCCGAGGTTCTAAGCAAGATTGAAGTATGGGTCGATGGAGGTATCAAGCGTGGAACAGATGTCGTAAAGGCACTATGCCTAGGTGCCAGCGGTGTTGGTATTGGACGAGGAGCCCTCTTCGGACTCGGAGCTGGTGGTCAAGCCGGTGTCGAGCGGGTACTTGAGAGTAAGTTGATCCCACGGTTTCCCAAGTCCTCAGAGCCCTGGCTAACACATGCAAATCAGTTCTGGAGGCAGAGACAGCAACTTGTATGAGGTTGCTCGGAGCCAAGAATATCTCGGAGCTTGGACCTAGATTCGTAAGATTTCCCCAGCTTTTCCCCAGACTTGACCCGCTTTGCTTGGCGATCTATAACTAACTCACTTTGCAGGTCAACACTCGACAAGTGGAACGCGACATCTACGATGGCGAGCCAGGGCTGGATCGTCACGGCCTGTGGACAAAGTCTAAGCTGTAAAGTAGAGAAACTGGGCGACGACATCTTTCATATGCCAAATTCAGCCTCGGCTAGCATACGAGATCTTCCTCAAGATCCACTGGGCTTACCAGGGTCCCCTGCGACTGTCGAAGCAGCGACAGCGGTAGGTTTTGCAGAAGATGGTTTGAAATGGTGTCTGGGAGAAGTCCAAAGTGTTGCTTCTGATGACTTTGCGTAACAGCGCAAGAGGAGAAACAATAGATCAATCATAATGAGGCAACATTCGGGGTAAAAGGCAGGTAACTGATATGGCCGAGGATAAAAGACATAGATAGAGCTTGTCATAATGTTGGACATGTCGTATTGTTGTGCGGCGTAGTTAGGGTTGGGTTTTCAGCAGATTTCATTGAATATATTTGTTTCAATGAGAACAAGGTTAAAGCATGTCAGACCTTATCCATAACTGATACTCCCTCATCGATCTATTGAGCAGGATATGCTCAGAAGCAACCTGCCTGCCGTCGGCTGCCGGTAAATGACTTCTGTCCTGTAACCATCTCGAGAATAGTAATTGGGTGTCGACGGGTGTTCAGTCTCTGCAGGGACAAGGGATCACCAAACCAAATGACATTCTTAGCCTTGCTGGAAATTAACCATACCCTCAAAGGATGTCCCGGCCGAGATGGTGTGCCGCAGCCGACACTTCCAGAGTGGCACAGGGGGGGGCCTGAGCTGAACCCCTCTGCCTTTGGGTTTCCTCTTTGCGCCGCTTGCTTCTTTACGAGCCACTCCAATGCTCAGATGTCATTTTCCAATGTGGCGTCAAATATCAGTCTTAGTGAACAAGACAAATCGGTTGGCTGTCACAGCAAGCCACTGCGTAACTTTAAAATCTTTGTACAACACAGTCGTATGTGTAGGTAGTCAGAGAGAGGTAACTCAAACCAATGCTGGTATTAATATCTCAGCTGTCAAGGATGCAATTTCGTTGGTCAAATGTTCCGTCTCTTGCTGTACTAGTCAGGCTTAGCTCGGTTGCTGCTCCATCAAAAGACGGTTGATCGTCAGGTTGTGGCTCCAGTTGGTCAAGTACTTATGTATGGACTTCTTGGCACTTGTCCATGTTTTGCGGTTGGCTTGTGTTAATGACTGACCTCTGCGCCTGTCGAGTGTTATTCTTTCCCCTGCTTTTCTCATGTTCAGATAGAAGAGCTATTAGCTTTTGTTCAGGACAATAATGCCTTTATGGTTTTGACCCAAGGTCAATGCAAGAACCAACTGGTATGTACGTCAAGCTTTGTATTAGTTCCAAACAAACACGCATGTCCTGATAAATAACAGAAGTGTCGGAGGAGCGAGACACAGGGCACTTGTAAATGGCACTGTCTCACCACACGCTTGGTGGCGACGAATTCTTTCAGCTTCGTTTTCAGTGCTTCCCATATGTTGTTCATGTATCATGTAAAATCGGCCCAATGTAACTCCTTCTCACTTTGATCGATGTGCGGGGGAACTGTAACCAAAGCAAGCTTTATTGGAAGCAGACAAGTGCAAATTTGTTTAATGCGTTTTCGTTTGAGTGATGCTGTTCCGATCGGTGCTTTCCTTTCAAGGCATTGGCACGTCCAGAGAAGAGGGTGGCACGGGGTGGGCATGCCGGCCATTGTCCGTCCTGGACTTCTGCGGCGGTTCGACGGCGACCATTGCAAAAGCAATCTTGTTCATGTGGTCAAATCACCAAATTCACAAGCTGCCGAGGAACAGGTCAATATAACAGATCAGGAACCCTGGGGTTGGACCAGGGTCAGGGCCTAGTATCGACATGAAGGAAGCGCTCGCCTCTCGGCCCCGGCCCATGCGGGGCAAACCTGGGGAATAGCGCCGTGTTGTCTCGTCGGCCACTTGCCTCTTTCGGCAGTCAATGCCCGTGTCGAGATGCAAAGGAACTCGGATCATGGCGATCTAGTCCTGTGAAGGTTGAGGGCTGCGTTTGGTGCAGATTATGTATGGGTGTTATTGACTTCCTTCTTGTTTCGCCGGAAGCTAAGGTTTGCAGAATGCCAGCTCGACCAGATCTGTATTACCCTGGCTTTGTTACTTAAAGTCGGTTGCGTTGCATGTTGAAGGTTGGCTTGTCTCGTTGTTTATAACTTGTCCCGTCCCAGGACTGTTCCAAATATCCCCTTTTCGCCAGCTCTTTAAACCTTGGTCATAGAGATTCCCCTGGCAAATATTCAACAACCATCATGTCAGAAAAGAACCAGGTGTCCCAGACGGAGAATGGGGCCGTCACGAGGACCAAGAAGCGAACCTGCGCCCGACATTGCAAGCGCTTCTGGTGGATTTATTTGATCGTTCTTTGTGTCATTGTTGCCATTGTGGTTCCTGTTATGTAAGTCATGGTCCTCTCTTGCTTCCGGAACTCATTGTAGGGTTAACACTACTCCTTAGAATCCTTGTTGCTGTCCCCAAGATTGCACAGAGTAAGATCAACGACGCCGAGCTTGAAATCCAGAGCGTGCGGATTCTCGATACCGAGGAAGATGGTTACCGAATGGAGATCGATTCGTCTATTACAACCGATGGCAAGATCCATGCCAAGGTTGATCCTTTTGAGGCCGAAATGTATCTCGAAGACTGGCCACCACACGTGCCCTTTGCTTCGGTGAACATGCCTGAGACCAACAGCAACAAGCACCAGGTTGTCAACGTCACCCAGAGTGTCCAGATCTCCGACATGGATGAATTTACTCGATTCAACATCTGGTTCCACAACAATGAGACCGTGCGTGTCACCATCAACGGAAAGACAAAGGTCAAGCCAAGAGGTCTGCCTCGCAAGTACGACGTCACCTTCAAGAAGACGGTTGAGTTCAAGGGTCTGAATCATTTCGCTGGCACCGAGGTCAACGATGGCACCATTGGTTTTGGCGACGGTGAGGATGAGCCCAACTTCAATGGCACCACCACCATTCCCAATGCCTCCATCTTCACACTAGACAATGTAAGTTATTTGTTCCATGCTAGTCAACCGATAAGCTTACCTTGTCTCTAGGGAAATGTCACCTTCACGAATTTCATTGGCGACCTCGAAGTCGGCACTCTTCTTATTCCAAACTTGGTGCTCAAGCCAGGCGACAATGTGGTCAATATCACAGCCAACATGAACCAGAGCGCCGTTCTCAATGCTGTCCGAGAGGAGCCATACTGTAGGACCGGTGTTCTTCCCTTTAAGCTGCTAGGCAAGTCGGTAGTTAACCATGGTGAAAACCTTACCTACTTTGCCGCAGCATTGGCAAGCGCAAACCAAACCGTCAACATCGACATCGGCGCCATCCTGAAGAAGGACCTTGATTACGATGTCAAGTGCAGGGACGAGAACGACGACTGAGTATGAATACTCTTTTGGTTTCAACTTGCATGTCAAGTGAGTGAGGAGTAATAGGACAATGTAGGATGATTGCGAGCTCGTGGCGGGTTTAATGCAGGCCGTCCGGCCAAATGCTGTGAAGCTAGATGGGTGGTCGACCAGAGGCGTGGGTTGTTTCAATGATACCTTTGATATGTCACCATGTACGTCCGATAGGACTTTGAATTCCAAATTTTCAATTCTCCATTCCATGGGGTATCAACGTTGGTTCGTCATCTAGTCTCGGTAAAAGGTTGTCTTGTAGGCGCAAAGAGTCGTCGCATGTTGGCGAGCCCATCCCTAATTCCAGCCGCCTTTGCGCTTCTCGCCTCTTGAAAGTCCGCTCTTCATCGTTGAATCCAGGCTTGCTGTATTTGTCGGCGGGACAAAGTCGACAGATGTTCTGCCACCAGACGCTCTCTCTGCCTCCTTCTCTTTAGCCACTTTATCATGGTTTTTCCGCAGCTTGTCCTTGAATGCCCATTCTGGGAATGACGCAGGGTCCCATATGTCAATGGACAATGTTGTCGAATACTGACTGCGCTCATCAACTTCAACGAACTTCATCAGCTTGTCCATTAGACTGGGATTCTTCAGTGCCGACGACTGCTCCAGCTTGGCGTTGAAGTGGGTTCCCTTCTTTTTGAGTTGAAGGAACTGTTCAAACTTCTTGTTGGCTCCAGGTGGTGGTGATCCAGGAGGAGATGGTGGAATATCCATATTAGGTGCCGAAGGAAGTGTGAGATCACGCAGAAGAGCGCGGTTGGCAGAGTATGGTGAAGCAGGTGCCTGTGTTGAGTCTTGGTCATCTGTAACAGCTTCTTCCATTGGTGGTAGAGATGGTCCCAAGGGCACCGAATTTTGCTGAACGGGGCCTATGGTAGCCGTATCTTGGCTCTGAGGATCGGTCTCTGCATGATGATGAGATGAGTATTGTAGATGTAACACGTGAAAAAGGTAGAGAGTGGATGATATGAAAGAGAAGTACAGTGGAAATACTGACCTGGTATAACAGCTTCCCGCTCCTCTAGTCGCTTTTGCGACTCTGTAGCGGCTAAAGGTCTCACAGATTCCTGTAGAGGTCAGCTAAGCGTCACGAAGGCTCACAGGATACTTTTATTACCTTCTTCTCTGGTACAGTGGAACTCACCTCCTGTACCTCTTCCTCGTCATCACTGCTTGCATAACCTACGAGTCCAGCCATATTTGAAGTATCGTGATGTAAGATGACGAAGATAAGACCAACACCGCGTAAATAAGAAGTAGGTAGTTGATCTGAAACTGAGGCAGTTGCTACATGAAACCCTTCCAGGTTTAGCGCGGCTCTCGTCTAGCGTGGATGAATTTCGGATAATCACCCCAGACTTTCAGCTCCAGTTACTAAGCCCACATTGGATCTTCATCTGCCTTCTGGGCTGCAGTTTCAACTTTCAACGCCATACAGATAATTCACCCCTCCCCTTGTCACATATCACCAACCACGACGGCGCCCATCTCGAGGCTTTTGACAACTCTTTCTTTTCGGTGCTGAAGAGTAATTATACTTGCGCCGAAAGCACGCGACCACGCGCTATCGCTGGCATTGCCAAGGCTTCTGTCTCCCGCTTAAAAGTACTACTCACCAACGAAGTGTCCTGCTGAGCCTGCGAGACCACCAACAATGGCTCGGCTGAGAGACTCGCGCTCACCAAGTCCTGCAGGCAGCACACAAAATTCTCGTCGCCACCGCAAAGATGACGATCGCCGGGATAGGGATCGTCGCGATGATGGGAGAGACCATCGTCGGCGCAGCAGATCTCGCAGCCTAGACGTGAGAAGACAAGATTACAATACTGGCAACCTTTTTTCTGACCATGGTATTCGTAAACAGCCCCGAAACCGCGACCGTGATCGTGATAGAGACAGAGACCGTGGACGAGATCGGGACTATTACCGTCGAAGAGAACGCTCGCCAGATCGACGCGACGACAATTACTACCGAGGTGGACGACGAGACCATCGAGAAAGAGATCGCCGAAGATCGCGAGACCGCTATGATGATCGCAATCGATCACCCGGCCGTCGGCGCAACCGCAGCCGAGAGAGCGATAGGGATGTGAGAAGGCGAGACGACTCCCGCAACCGCGCCCCTGGGCGCCGTGAGGGTACGGCTGACTCCCTTACTCGCAGCAACCGTGAAGATGGTAGAAACCAGAAGACACCACTTGGCGACAGTGGAAACGCTGCCAGCAATGAGGTTCGACGGCAGATTGATTTCCTTCTTGAAAGCTCTACTGACAGAATGCAGTCACCAAACCCAAAGGCCAATGCCGCGCAATCCGAGGTCGACAAGAAGGCTGAGCGATTGGCCAAGCTCGAGGCTTGGAAGAAGAAGAAGGAGAGTGCGAGTCAGAAACAAAAAGAGGTAAACCCAAGCCAGACAAGGAATCTCTTGGCTGAAATGGATAAAAAAGCGAGCGGGCCATCGTCAAAAACAGTATCTCCGACAGTTTCTGCTACTGCTTCACCTACTGTGACATCAGCTTCTGCATCTCCTGTAGCACCCTACTCTGGCAAGTTCGATCCCAAGGCCATCGCAAAGAAGTCGGCGGCTTCACGAACACTTGACGCTGCAAAACCAGCTCTGGGTTCACTGGAAGGTCAGCCTGAGAAGGTTTCAGTTGCTATCAAGCAAACTAGCCATGGTATGTCCATATCTTCCGTCTATTCCCCAGGCTCGATTAACAAGTCAATTTCAGCCTCAGCTCTTCCTGCGAATAGGACCAAAACGAGTGGATTTGGGTTCGTAAAGAACAATACAGAGCCCGACAAGCTACCTAGCAAACGCAAGCTTGACCTGGACGAAGAAGACACCACGAAGAGAAAGCTTACAAAGCTCCCTGCCCTGCCTATTGAGGCTGATGATACCCCATATGCTGACCAGGATGACGATGAATCTGACGGAGATAATTTTGCCGAGACCGAGGAGGAGGCCGCGGCTGCTGCTCGCGCAGCTCATGAAAGGCGGTTACAGGCGGAGAACCAGATGGATACCGGCGAGGAAGAGTCCAAGACGACAGATGTCCAGATGAATGGAGACGCAACAACGAACAATGAATCTGTCCGAGACGACGCTCCCGTGCAAATGGAAGTTGACGAGGAGGATGACGTTGACCCACTAGACGCATTTATGTCTGATCTCAAACAGACGGAGATGAAGCCACCTGCCAAGACATCCAAGACACAAAAGGTTCAAGAACCCGAAGCCTACTTTAGCGACGATGAGTACGACTTCAACAAGAAGGACGACGGTGACGCGAATGCTTTATTGGCCATATCAGCGAAGCGGAAGAAGAAGGATATCCCGACAATCGATTACAGCAAGTTTGAGGTGGAGCCTATCCGTAAGAACTTTTGGGTTGAACCAGCTGAGCTCAGTCTTCTTACAGAGGCCGAAGTGGCCGATCTTCGACTGGAATTGGATGGAATCAAGGTTAACGGAAAAGACGTTCCCAAACCGGTTCAGAAGTGGGCGCAGTGCGGTCTTACGCGACAGACACTGGACGTTATTGATGATCTGGGCTATGAAAAGCCCACTCCCATTCAGATGCAGGCACTGCCAGCTCTCATGTCTGGTCGTGATGTTATCGGCGTGGCCAAGACTGGCTCTGGAAAGACGGTTGCTTTCCTGCTTCCTATGTTCCGACACATCAAGGATCAACCACCTCTCAAGGATACGGATGGCCCTGTTGGACTGATCATGACTCCGACCCGAGAACTTGCAGTCCAGATCCATCGAGACTGCAAGCCTTTCCTCAAGATGATGGGTCTTCGAGCTGTTTGCGCTTACGGCGGAGCGCCCATTCGAGATCAGATTGCTGAGCTCAAACGAGGTGCAGAGATTGTTGTGTGTACACCAGGCCGAATGATTGATCTCCTAGCTGCAAACCAAGGTCGAGTCACCAATCTGAAGAGGGTCACATATGTCGTGCTTGATGAAGCTGATCGAATGTTTGACATGGGTTTCGAGCCTCAGGTAATGAAGATCTTTGCCAATATGCGACCGGACCGACAGACTATTCTTTTCTCAGCTACCATGCCTCGTATCATCGACTCGTTAACCAAGAAGGTACTCAAGAACCCAATTGAGGTCACGGTTGGTGGACGCAGCGTTGTGGCAAAGGAGATTGAACAAATTGTCGAGGTTCGTGATGAACCATCCAAATTCCTACGCGTTCTTGAGCTGCTTGGAGAGCTCTACGATCGTGATGAGGATGCTCGTACCCTCATCTTTGTTGAACGGCAAGAAAAGGCCGATGACTTGCTGAAAGAGTTGATGCTCAAGGGTTATCCTTGCATGTCAATTCATGGAGGTAAAGATCAGATCGATCGTGATTCCACCATCTCGGACTTCAAGAAGGGTGTCGTTCCTATTCTGATTGCTACCTCGGTAGCAGCCCGTGGTCTTGACGTCAAGCAGCTCAAACTTGTCATCAACTACGACGCACCGAACCATCTGGAGGATTACGTGCACCGTGCAGGCCGAACGGGCCGTGCCGGTAATGCTGGTGTTGCCGTAACTTTCGTTACGCCAGAACAGGAGAACTGTGCACCAGGTATTGCCAAGGCACTTGAACAGAGTGGACAACCAGTGCCCGAGAGATTGAACGAGATGAGGAAAGCCCACCGGGAGAAGGTCAAGTCTGGTAAGGCCAAGGACACGTCTGGATTCGGCGGTAAGGGTCTTGATCGTCTTGATCAAGAACGAGAAGCAGCCCGTCTCCGTGAGCGCAAGACTCACAGGGCAGAGGGTGAGGAAGAGGAAGTCAAGGAAGATAAGGAGGAGGAAGATGACAAGGCTGAAAAGGCGCTCAACGCAATTCGGGCGGCAGCATCAGGCGTGCAGTCGCGCGAGATACCAAAGGCTGATGGTACTGAAGCAAAACCTGCACCGCAAACGGGCAACACTGGCGTAGTTAAGGACAAGACAAAGGATCCGCTCGACAAGGTCAGCTCAGCAGTCAGCGCTATCAACAGCCGTCTTGGAAAGGCTGGGCAGCTTCGTGCTGGGCAGCCCATCGACAACAAGGGCCCAGATGCCGGTGCATACCATGCGACATTGGAGATCAATGACTTTCCTCAAAAGGCTAGATGGGCCGTCACCAACCGAACAAATGTGGCAAAGATTCTGGAAGCGACAGGTACTTCAATCACAACAAAGGGCAACTTCTACCCACCGGGCAAAGAAGTACCAGCTGGAGCCGAACCGAAGCTGTACATTCTTATCGAAGGAGACACCGAAGTTGTTGTTGGTTCGGCCCTGAGCGAACTGACCCGTTTGTTGAGAGAGGGAACGATTGCTGCTGCAGATGCAGACAGCCGAGCACCGGCCAGTGGACGATATACAATTACTTAGACACGCTATGCTGTTTCTTTTTCTACACTAGTTATACGGGTGTCGCGTTTACCACGTCTTTGAAGGGTTATATTGTTGAAGAGGGCGTTGCAGCCGTGAAGGAGAGGGGAAAATGTACACAAATATAGGAGTCCATGATGGCGTTTAAGTGTCTGCTTGAATGGGATAGCCCTGAGCAGCAACGTTGGTAATTCATGTCTTTTTCACGCCTGAATTTTGTAGACAGAATTGGGTTTGAACCTGTATATTTATGTGCGCTGTTTGTAAAGGTTGAATCCTATGAAGTAAAAAAAGTCGCTGTACGAACAAGTGAAAAGAAACAACCACCAAGCGCCATCTGAATGTAAACATATCTATGCGTATGTACGAAAAACCTTGGAGCCCACGTCATCTAAGTTGATGCTACCCAATGCTTGTTCAGCTACGGTATATTTCACGGCTTCACGGCCGTAACCGTGGCCTTGCCATGTATCACAGTAGACATCATCTTTAATCCCTACACCTGGAGTCCGGGAATTGAAGAGCCAGTGTAATCATGACCAATTGCGAGCTTCTGTAGCTTGGTCGGCTTCGCGCGCTCGCAGCTGCTCTTGGCTGGCGTCCTTGAGCGTATCTGAACGGGTCTGTTTCTTCTGCGCTGCCAGCTGCGACTGTAGTTTTCCACCTGGCTTTGCGTATGCTTTTGCGCGGGCCTATAGTCGTAGTCAGTCAGTATCGTTCGTCAAAGGGGGCTCAGGATGGTCGCGCGATCTAGGACATCCTGTGCGTACCTCTGCTGCTTCAGCGGCTTTCCTTCGCGCCTCGTCTGGTTCGCCTGACGCTGATGCCTCGTTGGATGAGCCTCCTCCCAGTGTCCGTGGCGGGCCTCCAACTGTCTTGGGGACAGGTGCTGTGCCGGAGGCGGGTTGTGGTGCGGAGCCCAAGACTCGACCGGGTTGTGAGAAGGCCTCTGGCTCTGTCTTGCCGCAGATATTACCCATGGCTGTGATCGATATCGAGGGATTTCGTAAGGGGGATGCTGTTGCGAGCTTGGGATGTTGGAGTAGTGAGGGTTGTAGAGGCAAGCCCCGAGGTGATATAAGAAATGGCTAGTCTCTGTACTTTCTGTAGTATATAATAGATAAGAAAAGATGAATAAAAGCTTATACTGGAGTAAAAAATATTTTTCAAGTTATTGTTTTAATATTTAATTATAACCCTATAAAGGCTTTCATAAGTATTTCTTAAGGTATGTATAAATCTTTTAAGGGTAAAAGCAAGGCAAGATACAGCGTTGCCCGTGACGGCGAGGCCCTGGAGATTGGTGCCAAGATTCGAGGTTGAGGGGTCAGGTTGAAGCTGCGCCTCACCTCACCCGACGCGGCTCATGTGAGCAACATCACCCTGCAAACAGTTGATTGAAGCTACCTGCCTTGACTGATACACTATACAGACTGCTATCGTGCATTAGACTTGGGTTTTTTTGTTCTCATCACATTAATCACGCGTTGTAGTACTCTATATTTCGGACTTGTATTCACTCACTGAATACTGTCAAAGACATACCTAGGAATACTTGGACCGGCAATTCTAACGGACTCAAGTGGGGTCCTGTCTGCCGGGCCCGGAGCGGGCGGACTTCCGGGACTCGGATGTATTCACGGACTGCGGCTGGAAGTCAGTCAGATAATCGCTGATGTAATCGACTGCGTGAATAGTATTTATACAATTCATGGTTTAAAATACGAGCATGTGCTAAATCGTAAGCAAGACTAGATCAATGGCGAGTGCAGGGTAACCAGAATCTAGAAGACAAAACCCCTGCTAAATCATACTCACCTGCATATTATAGATTCTAACAGAATAACTATATCAACGCAACAATCCAACCCAAACTATCATATGATTAACCGAGAAGAGAGACGCAGGAACTAAGTTGGGGCTATAAACAGGAGACACCGGAGCTTGGATCCGCTGCAAGTCAGAGATGAGAGCCACTGTATATGTCTTATGGGTAGGGATCCATCGTCGACTATCTGACTGTCCTCCGTCAAAGGCATCTTGTTTACTCGGCTAGACTGCTAACAACGCCCTTTTACTCAATCCTCCGTACTCTGATTTGGATCGAGCAACGACTGAGGAGGTTATTATATGCCACTCCTATATCCCATCCATGCCATTCGGACACTGAAGCTGTTATTACTGTGTATACTTCGACAGATAAAAGACAAGGCTACTTAAAATATCCTGTCGAGTCCAGTCCTTTGTTTGGCTCGTCAAGTTCTGAACCAACAACCATAGGTTCATTGTTCTCGCAGCGTCTCTCACCTAACCCATGCGCCCCTATTGGCTGCGCATAACGATCCCTAGGGACAGTCTCCGCTAAAATGCACCGTGACCCACTGGAACTCGCAACGTGCCCCTCCACCTTCCACGGCCCTTGACCTCAAGGCCATCCGGGTTCTCATTCTCATTCTAGCCCGACCCGACTATCTCGCAACATCCCACAGGGGGCCGCCCAGGCCTTGTTACTTGTTATGCCACCCATGAGATATCTCCTCAACTTGATTAACTGCGCAAAATAATAGCAATAGCCTTTACTCCATCGACGGATTGCTCTTGTATATCATCATCCGTGGATCAAACCATGGATCACTCTGCGCCCTGGCTTCCTCATCAACAGCATCACCACCAGCACCAGCCACAGCCAACTTCTTTCGACGCCGAAAAGGTCGACTATGGCTTTGACTCGCTGCTCGGCCACGATGCCTCTCTGACACACGGCCTCGATTCCCTCGGAACCTGCCACAACACCGAGAATGCTTGTCTTGATCAGCGCTGCTTTGACCACTATGGTAAAACCTCTGCTGCCGCAAACAACGCCCTGGAGATTGGCCTCGACATCAAACCTGGCTCCGATAAACCTGCTCGTCGAAACGACCAGCCCAACAACTGCCGGCCTGCCAAAGCCAAAACTCGCTCCCAATCCATCGCTGCCAACTCCCCTGCAAAGACCATGTCGGCCGCTGCGACTAGAGCTTCAGCGCACAGGCAAAAGCGAAGAAAGCAGTCTCTTCAAATACAACACCAGCAGCACAACCACCAGTTGGATTTTCATCAGACGCACCATATCAGCCAGGTCCAATCGCCCCATTTGCTCCAACATGACCAGAACCTCCAGCACATTGAACCTATGGCCGCCCTTCAGACTGTTAATGAGACCCTGAACCACAATTTCCACATGCCCTTGATAGGTAGCCCCCACCAAGCATTTGGCGACTTTCAACAACATTACAGCCATGGATTTGCCATACCAAATGTCTATGACCGTTGGCCACCAGCAGTCGCCCCTTCATGGGCCAACATGATGGGCCAAGCCACAGCTGCCAATTGTATGCCAATATCGTGGCCAACACACATGACGTGCAACGATGCTGCCTCTGCTGCTTGCACTTCTGCATGTGGCGAGACAAAATGCTGGAGTCAATGCGGTGATGCGGACGATGCAGACTGCTGCTACGATACAGCCTGTGCCGAACTTGACTTTTCCTCTCATGCGACATGCTGTTTCGAACCCACCTGTGCTGAGCTCGAGCCGTGCCTCGATTCCTCGTGCCAGGAGGCTGCAATCCCTTGCACAGATTCACACTGCGTAGGCACTACCGTTTCCACCACGCCGGCCTCTGTCTCGGTCACAACTCCCTCGGCCGAGCCCGAGCCCATGGTAAACACCATCCTAAGTCCTGTCGAGTCAGACCGAAATCTTTCTCTAGATCTCGACTCCACAATCGGCCATGGATTTGGAAGCTTTGCCCATGACCTTGGCCATGGTTTTACTGATGCCCTCAACCGCCATGATGATTCGAGCTTGGACCAGAACGGCATCTTTGCCATGCCCTCGCATTCTCCCACTCCAAAGACTGAACTTGCTGATAATCAGTCGACAAATGGAGAAGTAGATTTCTCTTGCCGCTGGGTCTGTGACGATGGCGTTCTCTGCTCTCAAAAGTTTGGAAGCAACAAAGAGCTTCAAGATCACTGCAAGAATGAGCATGTCAAGAATCTGAAGAAGGGCCAAAATGGGTTCTGTTGCACGTGGTACGGTTGTATCAAGCATGGTCCCTTTTCACAGAAGAGCAAGCTAGAGCGACATATGCAAACGCACACCGGATGTGAGTGCCCCCTTCATCATAACCTCAGCACCCGCTTGGAGCATATGCTAATAATGATAGATAAACCGGTCAAATGTGATATCTGCGGTATAATGCTTTCCGCAAAGCAATCGCTCGAGCAGCATATGCGCACTCACTCGGGTGAGAAGCCATGGAAGTGCGACTATTCAGGTTGTGAAGCGCGTTTCAAGCAACAGAGTGCTCTTAGTAAGTCGGCCGACTACCAGCTTAAGACATGATGCTGACCTTTTTGTAGCCATGCATATGCGTACTCATACTGGAGAGAAGCCTTTGCAGTGCGAGATCTGCGGCAAGCGGTTTGGAGAATCCTCCAACTTATCCAAGCATCGTCGCACGCACAATGTTCGTGGTAACCATGTCTGTGAACACTGCGGCAAAGACTTCCATCGGCTGGATCAACTCCGTCGACATATGCAGACCCATCTCCCAGATGGTGATCGCAAGAGTAGCAAAAGCTCCTGATATTGATATTTGAAAGCTCAAGGATCGGCGCAAGTCGTATAGGGACGGTATACCGTATTGCTTCAGAGGTTGAGACCAGCATTGGCGTTGGGAGGTCATCGTTCAGTTATGCTGTCATGATTTTTGTAATGTATCGGCGTTCAGGGACTATGCTGCCCCGGAAAAGCAGCGTGAAACGGATAAGACGAACATAAGACCAGATAAAGGTAGATAGATACCCGAGGCTATCATGAACATAAGAGGAAATTACATTGCAGGACCTGGTCCTTGACGGCTTCGATCCAGAAAGCGAGCGGGACAATGTGAGTTCAGAAGTCGTCGTAACTTGTACTCGATGCTGTGTATTTCTCACGTTATGTTGTCGTGATGAGAAACATTCGTCTTCGTACTCGGGATCTTGTGTTGGGGTTTAGTCACAATATCTCGCCTCACTCAACACTCCTGTTCTGAGAATCAAAGATTTGTCGTAACACAATCATGCTGTGCCAGTTATCCAAACAGGATACTCGAGGGTTGAAGGGTTTGCAGGTATGAGCCATGAGAAGCCGGAAAGTCCATCTAAGAACCCAGCTATAGCTGAAGATGTGCTGGAGTACCGAGAGTTGAGTTGTCAGACAACCTTCAGTTGTATAGGTGAATGAACCCCAGCATCTTCTGAGAATTGGTTCCGAAATCTGAATGAAATATCGGATGCTGTGTTGCCGTTGCGGGGTTCTCTTTTGGAAGCCGATATTATTGATATTTCCGAGAGATGGCTTAGTTTAAGGACCTCATAGAGAGTTCACAAGTAGATACTCCCTAGGCGGAAAAAAAGAGTAGAAGATCGCGCAAATCGACCAAGACGATGTATTTGGGAGAAATTATGTAGGAACAAAGAGGTCAGTTTTGTTTCCGTCTGCGTTGTCAGTTGACGGATGAATGTCGTTGGGGTTATGGTGGGGTGACGCGGATTAGATCGATCTGAGGCGCCTCTAAAAAGGCCAGCCGAACCGAATACGTTGGTCCTCAGGGGTTTGTCTAGGCAAAGATGGAAAATTATGTAGTTCAATTGAGATGCTACAAGAAAAATGTTAACGGCGAGCATGGAATTTCCAGGGGTCAGCAATATCCATCCAGCTGAACTGACTCTCAAGGTTCTACTTGCCATGAAAATTTATGCCTTGTCGTCAACTCCTAGCAGATGAGGCATCTATTTGTCGGCACTCGTACCCGAGAGCTATGTTTGACCAAGGATCAAGGTATGTATAGACATTTCACAACTATCACAAAATCATACAAGGCGGCTTCTTGATCATGACCTCATTTTTGTTTTTTAAGACTGCCTGACCGGGCAATCCATTTTGGACATCCCGTCCCAGATCGAGGCCAAACCGGGGAATAAGTACAAGTCAGACCGAGATTCCCTAAGCCATGCGATGCAGATTTCGAAGCCTTTTGTTCAGAGAAAAAGCACGCCGCGCCTTCCATACCCCATTTCCTTTCTACCCGATGTCCGTCGCACGCCAAGAACTACAGTATTTTAACTTAAGCCTGCCATTGGCCGTTAGCATAAGGATATCCAACGCAGCATCATGAGAGACATCTCAATTCCTCCATGATATCAGATCATCGTACCTTGATGGCGAACTTGCGCTGAGGGAAGTGGACGTTGCGCTTCTTGGTCTTCTCCAGAGCACGGGACTTCTCATCGGGGGATAGTCGGCGACGGATGGCACGGGTCTGCTTGGGTCGGAGGTCGAGAGGAGCGTACTTCTTGTTCTTGTAGAACAGGCGGAGCTGAGCCCTTTGCTTGGCGTTGATAACGGTCAGGACACGGGCGATCGACTTGCGGATGTCGTGGCTGTAGAATTTGTATTAGCGGGGGTTGAACTTTTTTTTAACGGTTCCCTGCGAAACCAATGCCGCAGAGACAGGGAATGCTCACATCCTGTTCAGCTTGGAGCCGGAAGAAGCGACCTTCTGGATGCGGAGCTGACCGAGCTCGGTCTTGAGCTCAGCAAGTTGCTTCGTCAAATCATCCTTGTTCTTGCCCCAGAGCGCACCAGCCTTGACCTTGCCCGACGACTGCAACCTGTCAGCGATTTGTCCATCTCTTATTCTCTTGCGTGTGTTGTGTGCTATATCGAAATATCATGGCCGAGCCTCGAAGGTAGGAAAAACGATCGTGAATGTGTGTGCGTGTGATCGATGGAATCATCTCGAGGAATACTGTGGCCGCACAAGAACAAGACATGGACGACACGAGTCGACCAATGTCAAAAACAAGAGGGGCGAGGAATATTCGTACTCACCATCTTGAATAGCTTCGAAGTGGTGTGCGAAGTGTGTCGACGAGTGTGTTGGGAAAAATATCAGCCTCGACCGTCACCGTCCGTGTCGCGATAGATCGATTTAGAGAAGTTTGCCGAGAAGGTGCGGACGTGGAAAATTAGGGCTTGAGGGAAGGAGTGGTGGGGCTGTGAAAGAATTTGGAATTTTCAATTGGCAGGTGTGTGTGGTGAGGTCTTGCCTTCCTTTGGAAAGATGGTAGTGGAGCTGCTCTTCTCACGTGCCTTAGCACGTGAACAGTAGGCGACGCTAGTGTAGGCGGTGAGATATTCTGCCGTCCCTCGGACCAGGTGTCGGTCGGTTGTCGTCAGGGAGTTTGATCATGAGCGGATGGTCGGTTGAAGCTTGCAGGAGTACAGAGTACATCGTCACTCATCTTGTTCAAAATAGATTCAGCTCAAAATAATGTCTGCATCGGCGGGAAACGCAGGTTGGGCCCAGCTACGGCAACAGGCTCGAACATTAGAGACACAGGTATGTGAAGCGACATCATACGCCGAGTGTACTAGCTGACGTCGTTATTACTTAGACCGAGAACTTGTTCCATACGTATTCGCAGTTCTCTACAGCTCCCAACATTCCTCCAAAACCCTCGGAAGAAGAGCGCGACACAGAGAAGAAGTTGGAGGAATTGTTAGAGAAGGTATGAGCTTGTGTCCCGCACTCTCAGGTTATCGAAGCACATGCTAATTCGGCCCAGCGCGATACCGTCATCAGTCAACTCGCTCGATTGCTTGAGTCCGAAGCTGCTCTCACCTCCTCCGCCTTGAAGCAAAACAACCTTGCTCTTCTCCGAGAGAAGCTCTCTGGTCACAAGCGAGACCTTACGCGCCTGCGCTCGACTCTACAACAAGCCCGCGATCGCGCCAATCTCTTGACCAATGTCCGTTCCGATATCGACGAGTATCGCCAAAACAATCCCGAAGCTGCCGAAGCAGACTACATGCTGGAGGAGCGCAGCCGTATCGACAATAGCCACAACATGGCTGATAGCGTCCTTAGCCAGGCCTACGCTGTCAACGACAGCTTCAACCTGCAGCGAGAAACGTTGGCGAGCATCAACCGGAGAATCACGCACGCAGCGAGTCAAGTACCAGGGATCAATACGCTGATCGGAAGGATATCAGCAAAGAAGAGGAGGGATGGAATTATCATGGGAGGCTTTATTGCGTTTTGCTTCATTGTCTTCTTCCTATTTTCGTAAAGGTGGGCGGGACTCGCTTTTGCATAATGTACAGGTGTTCAGGGGTATCAGCGTGTTTGATATTGTACAACAGACCACGGTGGGGTCACGGATGTCTAAGATGTCTATGGTTACAACAGTCTTTCTCTACGGGAAGACGTCTAATTACAACAGCTTGGGAACTTCGAGGTGCTGTTTACCCGGGTGCTGCTCCTTTGCCGTGGCGGGCAACGTAGCCTCGTTCTTGATCTCGTCTACTAAGCGTGAGAGGCCCTTGGCTATGCCCTCGGCCTCGATGGGGTGGGCAGTTCCGCTGCCTGCCCACCGAATGCGGCAGTACTGGTCTACGAGGTAGACGTACCCAACCTTGCTATTGAGCAAACCAACGGATTCGCGAATGTCGTCAGTGATACCTCGCCGCACCAGGAAGTATTTGTTCCAGTCCTTCTCAGGAAACTGCTTCCGCAAGGATCCCATGAAGAACCTCACCAGCCATGCCTTGCCGGCATTGTCTTCGTAATTGATATGAACCAACTGGCTGAGGTCGGGGTTCTGCGCCAGCACTTCATGAAGCGCTGGGTTTTGTTCTTTGGAGGTAAAACTAGCGGCTTGTTGTTCGGCCCAGCGACTGCTGAAGAAAGAGATGACGGTCGCCTTGCCGGTGAGAAGAGGAGTGGTATCGTGTGGGTTCTTGTCTGTCTTGAGGAGGGTCTCGCCGTAGAAGTTGGGGAAGAATAAGGACAGCTCGGCTTTGAAGAGTCGCGGAGGCGCAATGAAGGATTTACCCTCATGATATTGCAGGTTACCCCAGTCTCGAAAGTAAGGCCTTGATATTTTTGCTGTCCTACAGACATAAAGCGTTAGACGATATGGTGTATAAGTCTAGCAGTAGTGTTCTTACAGCTCTTTTCGCCGTTGCAAGTGCTTGTCATAGTTGACAAAGTCTTCACGACGTTGACGGAGTGTTCGACTGTCAATGCCTGTGTTCTCACCCGCTTTAGGCGGTAGGGGCATGCCAATCGGCCGAGGAAGAGGCTTGGGTACGAAATGTCCCTGCTGTCGCTTGCCATAACTTCGCGGAGCTTCGATGGGCTTGGCGATATTTGCTTGAGGATCCAACGAGGCACCAGAGCCAGGCTTTTCAGCCCTCGCCGGCCGTGGAGCGGAGGTAGTAAAGGAGCGACGTGCCTCGCAGAAGAGACATGTTATAGGTCGACGAGCGAGACCGGATAGTGCCTTGTCGAGCCGTCGTGACGCCATCATGGCTGGGGGTAAAATGTTGCGGCTCTATAAAAAACGCTTGAGACGTTTAAAAAAAGAGACTTGACTTTCCTGGGGTTTACAGTGGGCACTGCCTGTATCGGCAAAGTGGGGGCTGACAGAGCCGAGGACGCGGTCAGATCGGGCTTAGAACCCGCCAGTGCCGTCATTTCCCCGGATTGGCGGTTATCCACGGACGGGGCCGATGGAAGCCAGGTCTTCGGCTTAAGCAATGGCATGGTATTTACCATCTCCCTCCTTCTTATGAGGATTTCTCGGGCTGTGATTGTTTCTGATCATTCTTCTCCTTCTTACAGGCCCAATTGCTAGTCATCATGTTTCTTCAACGTGGTTCTCGTGTGCTGCAGAAGCAATGGCATGTCGCTAGAGGGATGGGCAACATGGCCATGGGCTCTCGGGCTTCTATGAGGGCAACTACTCCCAGATGGTTCAGCGAGTCAAGAAGACTAATGGCTGTGAAACCCGTTGTTCTTGCCGACATTGGTGAAGGTAAACCCGTCAATTCCGATCCTCTTGATGTTATCTAAGTCTGACTAACACGACCCAGGTATCGTCGAATGCGAAATCATCCAATGGTTCGTGGAACCCGGTGCTCATGTCGAGGAGTTCTCCCCGCTCTGCGAAGTGCAAAGCGACAAGGCTTCTGTGGAAATCACAAGTCGCTTCTCGGGCGTGGTCAAGAAGCTGCATTATGAAGCCGGCGAGATGGCCAAGGTCGGCAAGCCCTTTGTCGACATTGATATCGAGAGCGAGGCCAAGGCAGAGGATGTCGAGGCCATATCTGGCCAACAAGCTGACAAGGACGATGTTCCTCCACCTCCACCTCCCTCAGAGTCCAAGTCTGAGCAAACAGAAAGGCATACATCCCCAGAAGCACCAGTCGAGACACCACCAGCAAACAAAGGCAAATGTGCGAGCATTGCTACTCCTGCTGTGCGACACCTCACCAAGGAGCTCAAGGTGAATATCGCAGATATCAACGGCACTGGACGAGATGGCAGGGTCCTCAAAGAGGATGTCTATAGATTTATCAAGGAGAGAGACGCCAAGGACAGTGCTCAGCAAATAGCACCGGCTCCTACGTCGCCCAAGCCCCAAGATACGTCCGTACAAACGGAAACGACCGTGCCCCTTTCCAACACACAGCTGCAAATGTTCAAGAGCATGACACGGTCCTTGACAATTCCGCACTTCCTCTACGCCGACGAGGTCGACTTTTCAAATATCGTGGAACTTCGCAAGCGTCTAAACCGTGTGATTGCACAGGGTCCTTTGGACGAGGGGCAGCCCAGCAAACTGTCCTACCTCCCTTTTATCATCAAGGCTGTGTCTCTGGCATTGGATAAGTACCCGATGCTCAACGCCAGAGTGGACGTCGACGCAAAGACGAACAAGCCCTGCCTCATTCACCGATCTCAGCACAACATCGGTATCGCTATGGACACAAAGGGAGGTCTCATGGTACCCGTTATCAAGGACGTAGCTTCGCGCAACATCCTGTCCATCGCGGCAGAGCTATCACGTCTTCAGGCCTTGGCCTCACAGGGCAAGCTTACACCAGCTGACTTCCAGGGCGGCACCATAACCGTATCCAACATTGGAAACGTCGGCGGCACATATGTCAGCCCAGTCATTGTGGAGCGCGAAGTGGCCATTCTAGGCATTGGACGTATGCGTACGGTGCCTGCGTTTGACGAGAATGACAATATTGTTAGGAAGCAGATCACCAACTTCAGCTGGAGCGCTGACCACCGGGTTATTGACGGTGCGACTATGGCGCGGGCGGCCGAGGTTGTGAGGCAGATAGTGGAGGAGCCTGATCTTATGGTAATGCATTTGAAATGAGAAGCTAAAAGGCGATGATGTATATAACTTAGACTATAATTACCCGGAAAATCAGATAAGAAACGGTAACATGGATAGGATTGTCGCTGAGCCGTGATGTTGCAGTGTTAGTACTCGACCTCTTTTAGCCAGCGGAAATCTCCAGACGGCTAAAAGGTCATGTAGGGTCCAAAACCTGCATAACGAGTATAATTGTCCGAATCTATAGCTATGGTTTCATCGCGTTAGTGACCTCGTGATGCATAGTGCTCAAGTTGTGGGTGCCGAATGGGTATAACCATGCATGATGACAACCCCCCCTTTTGAGATGCTTCCAATGATAATCAAACATGAATAAGCTATTGGAACGGGCCGTCATTCGTACACTTTTCGGTCAAAGACGTTTCTGACCGGTCTGAAAGCGCCAAACCTCCAACTAAATGCCTCGATGAGTTGTCACGATCGACGGACGCCGGCATCAGATAAGCCAATTCTTTAGTTACTGCTGATATGGATTCGCCACTCCTCTTGACCGGTCAGAAGATATATCACGAGATGAGCATGGAGAGAATCGGTGTGCGACGATTTTTTGATTTTTTTTCTTTCTACATGTGAAGCAGATTGATCAACAGACTTGGTATTGTCGCCGCCATATGTCAGCTGTGACAAGGCATTCATGCAAGATGAGGGCCATCAGGTTCGCCCAAGATGTACTGGGAGCACTGATGATGCTTAATCTCGCAACCATGCCACCAACAGCCTCATCTCGAACAAACAAGTCCGACAACCGATCTTTACCTCTCGCAAGTATCCTGCACATGTCGAATCCTGTCATGTAAAGAATCAAAACCGAAGGTGATGGAATACTTTTCCCATCCTTCCTTTCGCCAACCCATGTAAACAAGTAGCCTCATCCCGTGCCCTTCTGCGCATGCACAGTACAGTACGATTGTACAACTGTAATTCTGCCATCTGCGGGGAGCTGTACCAAGCCACTGGTCGCCGCGGTCTTTCTACATCGGAGAGCTGTCCGGAGTGAGAGAACTGGCGACGGCAAAACCTTGAGCTCGTAACGCCTTGTAAATTTCCAAAAACTCCAGATTCAGATTCCGTAAAAATAATAGCCATAAACGCTGTGACTCCCTGCTCGGAAAAGATTTTTGCATCATGTTGAGCATAATAATCGAGGGTGATTTGATGGTGGTAGGCTGTAACGGTATATAGGATGATGTAATGCGCAAGTGTATAGTAAAAAGCATTGTGCTCATGGCTTGTTTTGCGAGCTGGCCATGGTTTCCAACACATTGGCGAGAGCATCCTGGGTAACCTCTTCCATTGTTCGGCTGACGTCGATGGTGATAACATCCTTCTCATCAGCCACAGGTCGCTCGAGGATATCAAACTGGCTGTGGACCATGTTGGCGCCCATGTAGTGGTTTTGTCGCTTGGTGACACGGTCGAGAAGAAGCTCTTCAGAAGCGTCGAGGAAGACAAAGTGAATGAGAATGCGGTGGTCGTAGTATCCAGCAACCCTGATGACGTCTCGGTACTTGCGCTTGAGGGCTGAGCAGGTGAGGACGACACCACTAGATCCAGCATTTAATTGGTTGATTGACTCATCACGTAGAGCCGTGAGCCAGTCCCATCGGTCGGCATCAGTCAAGGGGATACCATTTCGCATCTTTTCGATATTGGCAGGGGGGTGGAACTGAAAAAGGCGTGTTAGTGGTAAGACTGGGGCTATTTTCAGGGTCTCGAACATACCGTATCACCCTCGATATAAGGCATTCCCAGCGACTGGGCCAAATAACTAGCAACAGTTGTCTTTCCACAGCCAGCTGGGCCCGTAACCAGCCAGATATGTTGTTGTCCCTGGGTCTTTTGGCCATTGACAGCGGTCGAATTGAGTGATGGGGGTGCTGCCGTCATTGGTGAAGAATTGGTGGGGGCTGCTTGAAGAGATGGCGGCAGAGCGATGGACGCTGGTTTTGTGGAAGCCTGAAGGGGCAATGGTTTGGGATCGTAAGAAAGCATTTCGAAGCTATTGAAGATGGTTCAAGTCGATTTCTGAGTGATTCTGTAGATGCTGAATGGTGTTTTGCAGTATTGTTTTGCCCCTTTTATAACACCTGTATTGGTAAAAGCAGAAGATGACAATGAACAATGACGTAGTACGGATATAGATAGACCAGTGTTTATGAATAAACAGCACAGTAAGAAAAAAGGCCGACAGTTATATATCAGTGAAGCAAACTGGCAAAATTGAAGATGGAGGCGAGGAGGAGCACGCGGGATCTATATAAGGTTGACGACGGTAAATGTCATAGCTGCTTTTAATTCAGGCTCAGGAAAACGCTCCCGGGGAGAAGGCCGTGACAGGAACCAAGAGTCTGACCTTGGTGTGGCGTGGGGGAGGGTGTCGTTCTAGGCAATGGAATTGAAAATGGAAGCCCAGCCTAGGCAAGGCTAACCAGGATCCAGGCTCCGGGGGTGTATGGGTTGAGGGTGACAGTCGCCCCTGTACGAAAAAAAAAAGTCATCATAAGCCGGGCATTTTTTCCTTGGTGAGCCCACTTGCGTAAGTCTCTTGTGAAGCATGGGCTGTGGGAACCGTGGAGATGTATCGTCGGGTCGGATTCAATCTGGAACTGTCTTTTTTGCTTTCAGGGGGAAATGGAAGGGATTGGGCGAGGAGCAGACCCATGGCCGTGGTCCACGAACCCCGAGTTCCATATCTCGCATTACATTGTCCCGTGTCACTCCTCGGTGCTGTCCTGAACTCATTCGTAGTAGCCTGTCACCCTCAAGACCCAGTGAAAATCATCCATCCCTTCTGCTTGAGAGGAGTGCATCTATCAGGTTCCCCGGAAAACCATCCTGGCACGGAGTTTCCGCCCTTTTGGCAATTCCAATGTCTGGTCTTTCAGCCGCCCAAGCGCGTGCTCTCTCGCGCAACCAACTCACCTCACACGTTGGTTCAACAGCCTTCAACCCATCCCCAACAATGGATGGTCCCTTGAAGGGCAATCTAACGTCAAGGCTACCTAGGCAGCGGCATAAGGAAGTGATCCGAACCACTAAGAGCCTTCTAATTGCGGATCAAGACTTGATGTCCGGTCCGACTCGAGCAAAAGCACATGGTTAACCACGTTAAGCCCTCGCTGTAAACAACCCCAGATTCCATTCTGAGTGCAACCAACGACATCATTGGAGCTTGCTCGATGATCGCTGCTGTACCGAGGTGCTGGTCCGATTCTATGTGCCGGTTGAGAGAATAGGGTATTCTCCACGATATTTCCACCCAATAACAGTTTAGTCTTTGTATGGTTTTCAGCTCAACACTCTTTGTTTCCATTTCATGGCGTTTTTTTTTTCTTGATAAGTTTATGGTAGTTGAGCTTGAGACTGAATGCCCGCCGTATATCAGTTAGTAGAACTGAAATGGGACTCAATATCTTGAATCATTTTGTAAAAGAACCTGGCCTAGCAAGTTGCAGTACGAAAAATCATGGAGAAACCAGGACAAAATGGTGGGGTAAACTGTCTCCAATTCCTGCATCATAACAAATTACAACACTCGTTCACTCCAAGGACAAAGCATCTTGCTTCACGCGCCGAGTTGGGGATCCATTGTCGTGAGAAGCGACCAAATATCTTTGGAGTTTGGTTTCCGACCCAATCAGATGTCCACATCCCGAGGGCACACAAGCACATTTCCTCCTCCAGGAAAAAGGTCGCGTGGAGTGTGGAGTAGAAGCGTGGGGGTTTGGGGGAAGAGGTCAGGTGCTGGGCGACAATGAAACCTAAGCATACCTACAACAAGGCGACATTCAACCTACCTTGCACTTGATTACTACAGCCAGAAGATTCCAAAGGTGACAGACAGTAGAGGATTGATACCATGAAATGGCAAGAGTTTAGCACAAATTAAAACGAAAACCCTAAGCATGGGACTTGAGCCAGAGACTACCAAGTTGCTATATCCCACAGCCGCCAATACCCCAATGTGACCAGCTTCCTAGGTATGTTCCTCTGCCAAGTATTACCAATCAGTCAAGCATCAGGTTGTTGCTCGTTCAGACATCACGTTGATAGATCTACGTGTTACTGTCTCACCTGGAAGTCAAGACATGGTAACTCATCTGTACAAAGACGGGGAAACCAAAACACTTCCCCGGTTGGAATTGCTGTCCAACCTCCATCCATCCTTGCTATCCCACCCCAGCCTGTCCCGCCCAGCTGGGTTGGGATTCCGAAGCGTTGGCTCGCCATGGTTTGGTCGCCGGCTGATGTCGTCTCTCGTGCTAACGCTTGCTTGCAGGAAGAGGCTGGCTTAGCTTCAAAAGCTCCTCCTATAGACAAGGTCCCTGAAACGCCACACTACTTGAAATAGATGTAGTGTTTATATACGCCTAGACTTAATTCAAGCTATACTTTCAGGAGCTTCACGGGATGAATTAGCAAGGCAGGCTTTATCTGTGATGCTCAGGGCCAGTTATAGTCATACATGTCGACGAAATGACCCTGTCCATTCGAATTAGATGGAATTTCATTCTTCATTGGAAGATTAAGGTACGACAATTGTACCCCCTCATCTACGTCTACAAGATCAATCATGACTACCGCTGTTATGACCGCATTCAGATAAGGAACAGTATGTCCATGCTCGCAAGCATGTCCTTACGCCAAGTGATTTTCCCAGCACATGTATGTGATAAGCGTTAATTTCTCTCAAACCCAAGCATGGAGGGTCGGAAACAGAGTATCCTTGGGTATACTTTCCGGCTCGGCTCGGCTCGAACTCGACACTCCAAAGGCATGCCGTTCTATACTAGCCAGTATGGTCATCAATAGGAAAGGGATAAAAAAGATAAATCATCACTAGGTTATACTTAGTGAAGCATAGCTTCAGTAACACCTACCATCATTTGAGAGTGGAAGGTAAGTGTAAGCAAGAAATGCTACCTATTGCGGTCCCAAAGCTTACTGCACATCTGCGTCCGATAGAAATATGTCGCATCACCCAGGCAGTAGGGAAAATCCACGAATTTGGTATACTTGAAAAATACATGCAGAATATTGTTCATTCACCATCGGACTGACCTCTCATCCCATTGCTGAAGAGACTGAATGAGAGTTCGGAAAAGATATATAGAGTAATTCACTCTACGAACCACTAATCCCCCGCTGTAACTGTATTTAATACTAAGACTCAAGAGTGCAGGTAGCTCGGCCTCTGCTTGTTATTTGGCATTGAAGATTGTCAGGTTTAGGGTACAGAGTGTATGTTAGATCCCAAACAGACTTCTCTTTTGCTTCCCGAGAGCAGTGTCCTCTGCAAGTACAGACAGACATAACCTTGAATCTAAGGAGGTACAAGTAATTCAAGAGGTAAAGTTGAATATAGTTTGTACGTTTGAGCATCTTTGACGAGAAAGACTTGGCTGGAATAACTCTTTTACTTCTCTTGAGTAATCATCAACAAACTACTAGTACCCACTTACTCAGACACTTCAACTCACCGAGCCAGTAGACATCTTACATATACTAGATAATATCATTGGATATCCAAGTAAACAAGGTACCATGAAGTGCTTTCTTACTCTCGATGCTGTTCTTTGACTGGTGAGTTGCCATGTGTATATTTCTTGCCGCTGAATATGAGCAGACGTTAAAACGTTTTCTGGTAAATTCAAACATATGTAGGAAACTGCGTTTCTATGGACCGAAAACGCCTAAAGTCGATCATGGCAGATGTTTACTGTAATTCTATGATAATTCTTCCAAGATGCCATAAGATGGTAGCCAGCATATATCGCCTTTGTAAATCTGCGTGGAGTATAGTTGGACCTACGCACCCACTTACTAACTGCTATAGGAAGTAAGCTATCCGCGCCTTCTGTTGGCTGCCTTGAAACGTTTGGGAAGCTGCGTTTGTCTCCAGAGAACAAATATCGATTGGCCGACGTGACCCAAAAACGTCAGTCACAGCCAGCGGGCATGCTTTCTCCCAACCTAATCTCACCGTCTCTTGTTCTTCAAAGACTGCCTTCATTAAGAACAGCAGCCTTGAAGCCTACTACTCTCTCTCGACGACCCATTCCTCGCTTTACAAAGTCCTTCAACCGTCAGAGCCTTCATAGGTTTTCAACCTCTGCCGTCGCTATGAACTCGAACGAGCTGGTCCACTACCTCGCCGACAAGCCTCCTTCGGTGGTCAGGCTCGAGATTGAGAAGCACTTTGATGCTTTGAATGATCAGCAGAAGCGCTATGCTCATTTTATTAGCAAGTATGTGCAATTTCTGCTTTTATAAGTAGTTGATGTCCTTGATCAGTCTGGAGTGAGGGGCAATCATGCTTATGAGGGGTCGTGCGGCTCAGTGCTAACTCATTATCATAGAGCTGCCTTTGCGGGCACCAGAATCGTCCTACGACAGATTTCGCCAGAGTCCGAACCTATTTTTGACCTGATCCTGGCTTTGCATAACTCTGCTAAGGGTGACTGGAACGCCCTTGCTAAACAGGCTGGCGTCGATGAAGATGAGCTTACTCGTTTCTTGGAGTACGCTGCCATGTTCCTCGGCAACAATGGTAACTACAAGAGTTTCGGCGACTCCAAGTTCATTCCCCGCTGCTCAGAGAAGACTGTCGCTGCTCTAGCTTCCACTTCTCCCAAGGCAGTCAAATTCTGGGAGGCGACAAAGGGTGGCATCTTCAGCTCCGATAATGCTGCTATCATGCATCTTGGCTACCCTGACGACGGACACATGACTACTTACTACCCCGACTCTTCCCACATCACCAAAGACGATATAAAGGCCGTCTCAGACTGGATGGAGGCGAAGGGTCTGCTTCCCGAGAACAACCGACTCCGAAAGTCCTCGGATGGCAACTTTGAGATCCTCATTGCATCCGCTGTCAAGGATGTTCCCAGCGAGGGAGGCGATATTGGCAAGCAGACTGAATTCACTGTGGAAGATGGCCATCTCAAGGGCAAGACCATCAAGCTCGTCTACGGTGACTATGCCGAGGAGATGAAGAACATCACTGCTTACATCAATGGGGCTGCCGAAAACGCGGAGAACGACACCCAAAAGAAGATGCACCAGGCCTACAGCAAGTCATTTGAGTCTGGTTCCCTGGAGGAGTTCAAGAACAGCCAAAGATACTGGATCAAGGACAAGGGTCCTATGGTTGAATCCAACATTGGTTTCATCGAGACTTACCGAGACCCTGCTGGTGTTCGAGGGGAGTGGGAAGGCTTTGCTTCAAGTGAGTTCTGTTGGATCCCAGAAACTGGTATCCTCATTTGCTAACAAAGTCAATAGTGGTCAATCGTAAGATTTGTTCCTACCAAATACCTGTATGATGCTGACCATGACCAGTTGAACGAACCCGTGCCTTTGGTGAGCTCGTAGAGAAGGCCCCCACGCTTATCCCTCTACTGCCCTGGGGTGCTGAGTTTGAGAAGGACAAGTTCCTGTCTCCTGACTTTACCTCTCTCGAGGTTCTCACTTTCGCTGGTGGGTGGTATACACCTCGTATTGTTGAATGATACTAACACTGGGCAAGGTTCTGGTATTCCTGCTGGTATCAACATGTAGGTCTTCATTACTATCGATAGTATGCCACAAGTTATTGACTGTTTCGTTTCAGTCCCAATTACGACGACATTCGACAGACCGAGGGTTTCAAGAATGTTTCCCTTGGAAACGTTCTGAGCGCCAAGGCACCCGATGAGAAGATTCCTTTCATTCGTGACGAGGATCTTGAGGTGTATAAGAAGCAGCGTGATTCCTCTTTTGAGGTCCAGGTTGGCCTCCATGAGCTTACTGGTAAGCCTGATGAATTCGAAACGACTGTTAAAGCATCTTTGCTAATGAGTTCTAGGTCACGGTTGCGGCAAGCTCCTTCAGGAGACATCCCCTGGTAACTTCAACTTTGACAAGGAGAACCCTCCCGTCAGCCCTGTGGACAACAAGCCTATCACAACCTGGTACAAGCCTGGTCAGACATGGGGCTCCGTCTTTGGCAGCATTGCTGCCTCATATGAGGAGTGCCGTGCTGAGCTTGTTGCTATGCACTTGAGCTGCGAGTTCCCCGTCCTTAAAATCTTTGGTTTTGGTGACGGTTCTGAGAACATCAATGGCGAGGCCGGTGATGTTCTCTACGCTTCTTACCTGTCCATGGCTCGAGCTGGACTTGCTTCGCTCGAGATGTGGGATCCCAAGAGCCAGAAATGGGGCCAGGCTCACAGCCAAGCGCGTTTCTCTATCCTTAAGTGCTTCCTTGAGGCCGAGGACGACTTCTGCAAGCTTGATTACAAGCAGGATGACCTCTCGGATCTAACCATCAAGCTGGACCGATCCAAGATTCTTACAGCTGGTCGCGACGGTATGTTTCTATTTTCTTGTCTTCGAATGGTATACTAATGGACTTATCAGCTGTTGCCAAGTATCTTCAGAAGCTTCACATCTACAAGTCAACTGCTGATGTCAAGACCGGCACCGACTTTTATGTACACATGACGACCGTTGACCCCGACTTCTGGGGCAAGAAGGTTCGCGACATTGTCCTGAAGAACAAGCAGCCTCGCAAGGTGTTTGTCCAGGCCAACACATCCCTTGATGAGGGATCCGGCAAGGTCTCGATCAAGCACTACGAAGCCTCGTTGGCCGGTATGATTGAGAGTTGGGCGGACCGCAACTTGTAAAACAGAAAAATATAGACCTCATGGCTGTCGTAAAGTGGAGGATTGTAGAATAGAAAAGGTCTAATGAGTTAGCATGTTGATATGATATCTGTACCTAGTCCCCTCGTTCAAGGAGGGCGACCTTTGGGACCAGCACACACACACAAATATTAAAGGGCTCTCATTTATAAAGCAATGTCCATTTTGACCAGTTCAGACTGAAACAGCACCAAGATCGCTCACGCCAGCTATTTTTCTTTTTTACCCGGGAGATGGGACATCCGAGTGAAGTTCATCATCATCGGCCTCTCACCGGAAGCCTCTAGAATTTTTGTATGCTCGTTTGTTTTTTGACTGTAAAACCTGATTACAGACGCCAAAATGTGACCGATGCCGTCGACTTCCAAATGCAATTGGCCAAACCAGCCCATTTCGGAGACCCTTGCCGTTCTACAACCCGTTGTGTCGCAACCCCGGTACTCCCATCACCCCCGGCACAAGATTGCACATTTACCAGGCCATCTCGTGGGGCTTGTCACCCTTCCTCAAGCTGAAAGAGCTGGAGAGGTAAGAAGCCAGCATATCCACCTTCTTGATGTTGGCAATCAGAGCCTTGTCGATGGCCTTCTGGTCGGCGGCACGGCTGCTGTTGACCTCCTTCTTCTGTAACCCATAATGTCAGTCATTTTGTTCCCACATACACAATTGTTTTACGGATATTGGTAATATCCTTGGGGTATGGCTCTGTCGTACCTGGGGCTTCTCTCCCTGCTTGAAGAAAGCCTCCTCGCCAGCCTTCTCCTTGGCCTTCTCGGCGGTGAAGTACTTGGGTTGAGAGATCTCCTCAATCTTCTTCTCGTCGAGGCCGGAGATGTCGACCTTGTAGGAGGTGGCGATGACGTATCGGGAGTTGACTCGTCGCAGAGGGACACCGTTGATCTTGAAGGGGCCAGTGACGAGGAGGACACCCTGGTCGAGAGACTTCAGGAGGATGACACGCTTGCCACGGAAGCGGCCGGCGAGGAGGATGAGGACAGTGCCAGGCTGGAGGGACTTGCGAGGAGTCCAGGATCGGACAGCCTTGCGGACCTGTGATTTCCAGCAGTTAGCACGACTGATGCTGGGAAGTGGTGCAGGCAGTTGCAATGTATAGAGAAAGGGATCGTCAATCGATATTGTCGCGGGTTTTGTGCGGATTTATGTGTTCGTGTCGTGGCCTTGAAACTCGAAAAGACTTTATCGTCGGAAGCCCTGTCTGCTGCCCCTTTGCGCTGGCGTCGAAGTTGCCATGGATCATATCGAACCCAATCCTCAATGCGCGTGCCGTATCCCATCCGCATCCATCCAAAAGCAACTATGCAACTGCCTGCAAAAGCATCACCAAAACACAAGACTCACCTTCTTGCTCTCGGCATCGTCGTCAGCGGGGTACCACTTCTTAGCCTTCTCCGAAGAGGCGGGAACCTCCCGGGTCGACTTTCCGAACGTCTTGCTCGTGGGCTTCGCCGACATTGTGACTCTCCTGGCTGGTTGACTTGGGGTTGGGTGGTTGAAGGAAAGGAAGACACTTGGTGTTGATGAGGTGCGCCCGAAATGTTGGAATTCTTTGTGGAAGCGCTAGAGTTTGTGGGAAAATGTGAACCCTCTGCCGGCGCTAAACGCCCAATCAAAATTCACGAGAAATTCTCCACCTTTCCGATCCTTCCCCAAGCCCTGAGAGCCGATAATATCACATGATTCTACGATAAGAGCTAATTCTATCCTTATCTTATCGACATGCCTAGGCCCCCGATGACGGAACTGGAAGCTACGAGAAAATGCTCCAGCCGTCATGAAACTTGGGGCCTAGACTTTGAGGCGACTAGATAATAGGAAGTCTCCCACCCGTTGTAGAATCACTTGATTCTACATTCTTTCTTTTCTTCAATCGTTATTTTCTCAAAATATTTGCTATTCACAAGTGCCCAATATGCAGGCGCGCAAACAACTAATCACTTCAACGCAGCGCATGGCTGCTAGCGCTAGAACCCAATCCATCCGACCACTTACACGAATACTTGCGACACAATCTCAAAGGCCGACATCATTACGATTGATTCCAAGTCTTGCTGTCAGGACATATGCCAATGGCCGACCACATCCTCCTGGTGGTACTCACCGGATGAACATGGGCGGCGAGGAAGAGAAGCCTGCTCTCGAACAATTCGGTATCGACTTGACTGCACGAGCAAAGGATGGCAAACTTGATCCGGTTATTGGAAGAGACGCCGAGATTCAACGAACCATTCAGATTCTGTCTAGACGTACCAAGAACAATCCGGTCCTTATCGGTAATGCAGGAACTGGAAAGACTGCAATCCTCGAGGGTCTTGCCCTTCGTATTGTCCGTGGTGACGTCCCTGAAAGTATCAAGAACAAGAGGGTCATCAGTCTTGACCTTGGCTCCCTCATCGCTGGCGCCAAGTTCCGAGGAGACTTTGAAGAGAGACTGAAGAAGGTCTTGACAGAGGTGGAGCAAGCTCAGGGTGAAGTCATCCTGTTTATCGATGAGCTGCACACTCTCCTTGGCCTTGGCAAGGCTGAAGGTTCCATTGATGCATCTAATCTCCTGAAGCCTGCCTTGGCTCGTGGTGATCTTCAGTGCTGCGGTGCAACAACCCTCAATGAGTATCGACAAATCGAGAAGGACGTTGCCTTGGCTCGACGGTTCCAACCCATCATCGTCAGTGAACCTACGGTCGAGGACACCATCAGTATTCTTCGAGGCATCAAGGACAAGTATGAGGTCCACCATGGTGTTCGCATCACAGACGGCGCCTTGGTGGCTGCTGCGACTCTATCCAACCGCTACATCACCGACCGATTCTTACCAGATAAGGCCATTGATCTCATGGATGAGGCAGCTAGTCATCTCAAGCTGCAGCACGAATCCAAGCCCGAGGATATCATGCGCCTTGACCATAAGATCATGACTATTCAGATTGAGCTCGAAAGTCTTAGAAAGGAATCCGATGTGGCAAGCAAGGAGCGTCGAGAGAAACTGGAGAAGGACCTCAAGAAATTGAATGAGGAGATCTCCGAGCTTAACTCACGATGGGAAAAGGAACGCGCTGAGATTGAATCGGTCAAGAAAATTCAGGAGGACCTTGACAAGGCCAGGTTCGAGCTCGAGCAGGCACAGAGAAATGGAAACTTTGGCCGAGCCTCTGAACTCAGATTCGGTGTCATTCCTGATCTCGAACAGAAACTGCCCAAGGAGGGAGAATCGCAAGAATCCAAACCCACTGATGCCCTCATTCACGATTCTGTCAGCCCTGATGACATCGCCAATGTCGTCTCTCGCATTACAGGCATCCCTGTGTCCAAGCTTACTTCCGGACACATTGAGAAGCTGGTGCATATGGAAGACACACTCAGCAAGGCAGTCAAGGGACAAGATGAGGCTATCAAGGCCGTCTCTAACGCAGTTCGTCTACAGCGAGCTGGCTTGAGTGGTGAGAACCGACCTCTGGCATCCTTCTTCTTCCTTGGTCCTACCGGTGTGGGTAAGACAGAGCTTTGCAAGAAGCTAGCTGGCTTCCTCTTCTCGACAGAATCTGCAGTCGTTCGCTTCGACATGTCAGAGTTCCAGGAGAAGCACACCATTTCTCGACTCATTGGTGCTCCATCTGGTTATGTTGGCTACGAGGATGCGGGTCAACTGACCGAAGCTGTCCGTCGTAAGCCATATGCTGTCCTGCTCTTCGATGAGTTTGAGAAGGCACACCGCGATATCTCCGCTCTACTCCTCCAAGTTCTTGACGAAGGCTACCTTACTGACGCCCAAGGCCACAAGGTCGACTTCAAGAACACCATCATCGTTCTCACATCCAATTTGGGTGCTGACATCCTCGTCGGCCAAAACCACCTACACCCCTACAGCGAGACACCTGACGGCGACATTGACCCTTCAGTCCGCAAGGCCGTCATGGACGTCGTGGCCTCATCTTACCCGCCTGAATTCCTCAACCGCATTGACTCATTCATTGTCTTCAAGCGCCTCGCCCTCAGCGCCATCCGCGACATTGTTGACATCCGTCTCAAGGAGCTCCAGCAGCGCCTAGACGATCGACGCATCGTCCTCTCCGTTCCTGACAATGTCAAGGACTGGCTCGCGGAGCGCGGCTACGATCCCAAGTTTGGCGCTCGTCCCCTGAACAGACTCATCACCAACGAGATCGGCAACGGCCTCGCCGATAAGATCATCAAGGGCCAGCTCAAGATGGGTGAGACGGCCGAGGTCAGGCTTCGGGATGATAACGAGGGCCTGGAGATTACGGTCAAGCCCAAGGCTGATTGAGCATCTTGATCACCAGATTGTTGTCTCTGTCTAATGAGTTTATGTGTTCCATGTCTACTAATTAGCGTAACATTCGTGTATAACCGACCTGTACTATATTGTAAAAAATAACATTGATATCACCATAGAATGTATTTAGGATCTCGAGTTAATAGTATCCACTCAACTTCTCAAAGTTTGATTGACATATGCTTGTGTGTGCATTACTTTCAATGGCGAGACCTGCATAGTAGTAACTTCTGGATCCAGAGATAACGCCAAGCATAATGCACAACTGGAGGATTTTCTACATGTTCAAGCTGGCTCAAAACATCCCTAATCTGCATATATGGATATTTCTCATTCATTAATCACCAAAGAGATAACAGCAGCTTTAGCGCGAGAATGGAATAAAACAGTTAGAATCTCTACAACAACCTGATATTGCATTGGCCCCAAATTCATGCCTCGTTTATACTCCTCGTTAGTCGAGTTGCTCATCACGGTCATGCTCCCTAGAGTAACATGGGAAAGAAAGGAAAAACAACAACAACAAAAGGATACATATACCAGTGCGCCACGGTTTGCGAGAGTAGTCTGTGTAAAATCTGCAAGAATGCATCATTTTTCAAAGAGCAAACGACAACCGATTGACGACAGTACAAATATCCCGGAATTCTCCATAAGACGCCTCCCATCATCACCCGGCTTTTCCTCCAAGAAGAAAAAAGAAAGTACGTTCTGTGGTCCTCGGGGGGAAGCGAGCAGACGCTGGCGATGGCAAGCAGATGTTGTTGACCAAGAGGCTCACAGTAAAGCACCATTGAGAGAGGGAGGAAGCGTAGAAAGAGGTTGCTTTAACAGAAAACGTGAATAGACGCGACTTTGGTTCAAGGAATTATCTTCGATTGGTTGACCGATAACTTTGCAAATTACAACCGAAACCTCGAGTCGACACAAAGAGCCATGTGAGAGTATGTGGCAGAGCAGGAGAGAAAAGGCGGGTTTGTTCAGAGAGGCTTCTCGTCAATCTTTCTACTGGTGACCCGCCTTTCGGAGGGTGTTGGCGAGCCACTCGAGTCCCTCGTAGAGACCGTCACCGGAGGTAGCACAGGTGGACTGGATGTACTGTTGAGAGGAAATCAAGAGGTCAGCATATGACTTGTCGAGCAAAGATTGTTCTCTGGAGGTCAGAGAATGACAATCCGTTACTTACCCAGGCGCGTTGTCGCAGGCTGTGGAGGCCAAGCTTGTCTGTGATCTCGGCGGCGTTCATGGCATTCTAATTGTAAAATCACGTCAGTATCAAGGTACCGAGGTTATATGGACACGTTGAGGGGAATGGTTTGGGACAAAGTGTCAAGGTGGGGTCGTGACGTACGGGAAGATCCTGCTTGTTGGCAAAGACAAGGAGGATGGCATCTCGGAGCTCGTCCTCGTTGAGCATGCGCTGGAGCTCCTCTCGGGCCTCAACGATACGGTCGCGATCGTTGGAGTCGACGACGAAGATAATACCCTGGGTGTTCTGGAAGTAGTGCCTCCACAGAGGACGGATCTTGTCCTGACCACCGACATCCCACACGGTGAATTGAATGTTCTTGTACTCTACAGTCTCGACGTTGAAGCCTGGAAGAGAAAAGGACGGGCATGTTAGCGAGGTGGCGCGGTCAGATTTGGGAATCGAGGGCGTATCATACCGATGGTGGGAATGGTGGTGACGATCTCACCAAGCTTGAGCTTGTAGAGGATGGTGGTTTTACCGGCGGCATCGAGACCGACCATCAGAATTCGCATCTCCTTCTTCCCCCACAGCCGGTCGAAAAGCTTCGAAAAGGCGAGACCCATGATTGCGGTTTACGGCGTCGAGGCTTGTGTGACTTGATATAGAGTAAAAGGTCCTGGAGTGAGAAGCGCCAAGATTAGCGATGCTGGGGGATGAATGTGTAGGTTGAGAAAAGAAGACGTGGCGAGGGACTTTGTTGTGGGCGAGGGGTAAAAGGGGACAAGGTGAGATAAAAAGTATGTGTAGAAAGGGGATAGACAAAGTCAGAGGCAAAGGCAGGCTGAGACAATATATGGAAGACAGCTAGCCAAGGGAGGAACAGGAGGCTGGATGTTTTTGGTGATGGTGGAGGAGGCGAGACGTCTTTATGGAGCGTCGCCAAAGGACACCTAAGATGATGAGCAAGGCAGTGATCAAGAGCTCATCCATCAGCGCCTCTCCATCATCACGTCAAACATCAACGACCTTGATGCTCCGAGCTTATAGGCGCCTTCGTTCCAGGCTGCCGCAGTCACCCATTGTAGCCAGCTATGCTTTGCTGTACATGCTCAAGTCTGTCACGAGGCGGATCAACGGGGGAATAGCATGACGGGCGAATTGGGTAGAATCGGGCGGCGGCAGCGTAAGACGGGAGCTTTTTATCATGAGGGCATCGCCACGACTATCGGAAATAGACAGACAGCAAGCAGCGGGATCGAAGCAGAAGCAGACTCGAGCAAGAGACAGAAAGACGCTGAACTTACTGGATCGTGGGGCGGTCCTTTGAGTGGTGGTGCAGAAAAAACGACGAGCCGAGAAGTCGATAGATGGATGGATATGGATGGGTTGGGGGTGCGTGTGGTTTGACTTGTCGGTGTGAGAAGACAAACTGAACGCTTCAGGGAGGGAGGGGTGAGAGACATGTCCTAATTTTCTCCCCACTGGGGCTGAGGCTGGAGCTGTTAGGGGCATGGTCACTGCTTATTCACTGAGAAACACTGGAGCCTGGCCTATTTTCAGGGGAGAATCAAGGGACAGCTGAGGCCTGAGGGGCAACTGCACCGCCACAGATTGGCCGGGGACTTTTATTTATCTCCCCAGGTCTCAAGGATTGTTTTTAGGACCATGGTAAGGAGAATTTCGTATAAGAACAATATTTGTTTGTTGTCAGCATGCATTCAGTTTGATAGCTGATTTCAAAACTCAGCAATAGTATGTATATTTATGACTATGCACCTGCTATTCTCAAAATCTCTTCTCAACTATCAGACCTTGTACACTAAGCGCCGCGCAATCAAGTCCCGCCATCTCATCCCTTTTTGAGATATCCTCAAGGACAGATAAACGATTAAACCAAGGCAGTCTGAACTAAGCCCTTGTTCAAGCCACATCAAGGCCCCACATGCCCACTTTCCCCCTTTTAGGCTTGGGGATTGCGGGATTGGCTTGTGAATTTCTGAAGCTGCAAGCTGGCAGGAACTTGTTAGGTACTCGGTAAAACCGTGGCTGAACGGAAATAGAGCCGCAACAGTAGCAAACCCCCTGTTGGTTCGCTCCAATTAGCTGCGGAAAGGTGTCAATTCGTTCGCGACTCCAAGTATAGCTCCAACAAGGGGAGACTTTGTATAGAGACGACCTAATAACCGTATGTAGCATCGCACACGACCAAGCCATTCTCCTCTGAAGCTATAACGATCCACCGAATACCGTCTTTCCCTCCTCGATAATGTACTTCCTCTCCGCGGCCAAGGCCTTCGTGGCCGCCGCTGTCTTCCAAGCTGTCGCCGCGCACAACATCGTCCTGCCCGCCCACGGACGAGAATGCTTCCACGAGTCCCTCCACAAGGATGATACTATGACTGTCACCTTCCAGGTCGGCGATCGTGAGTTTGGCAGCGCAGGCAACCTCGATATCGATTTCTGGGTACGTGTCCTCGGAGCGCAAGACAAGGGGATAGATATCTGACTTATAGACAGATCACCAATCCCACCGGAAAATACGAGGCAGACGTCAAGAGTATTTCCAACGGCGACTACTCATTCACGGCTAAACATGATGGCAAATACGTCTACTGCTTCGGTAACGAGAACTGGGGCGCCAACACCAAGGAGGTTTCTTTCAACGTTCACGGAATCGTCTACGTGAGCGAAGCTGATATGCCCGCCGATCCCCTTGAGCGCGAAGGTACATTCCCTTTCTCTCTTAATATCCTCCAAAGACACTGACAATCCTCCTAGTCCGCAAACTCTCCGATCTCCTCGCCCAGGTCAAGGACGAGCAAGAGTACATCGTCATCCGCGAGCGCACCCACCGAAACACCGCCGAGAGCACAAACAGCCGAGTCAAGTGGTGGAACATGTTTGTCATTGGCGTTGTCATTGGCGAGTCCCTTTTCCAGGTCTGGTGGCTGCGACGCTTCTTTGAGGTAAAGCGTGTCGTTTAAGGGGTTTTTTTGCTATATGATGACATGATAAAAGGCTGGCCGTGGAGGGAATGCTCGAGGGCATGGTGCTTGTTCTGATGAAGCGCAATTGCGAGGAACATTTCAGCGCAAAAAGCTGAGACAGCCTTGGGAATTGGATGCGCTGACCATACAAAAGAGCAGCTAGGGAATCCGTGCAAATGTGATAATAGTGAGCTTGTATAAAACAATATGAAGAATTAAAACATTCCTCCTACTATACAAGGGTTATGGCACTGTCACTGATGCATAGATTGTTGAATCGCCATGTTCATTACTCAACTATATCCAGTCTAATCCCAAACGACAAACACTTGCTGTTATATACTACAGTACCTGAGAGCTTGAACCATCGAGGTCATTATCATACCGCTGACATATTTCATTGCTTCTCATGCAAAGACATGAACCCGTAACACGAACCCCTAAAAGCAGAAACCTCAACGCCTAATCATCGTCCTCGTATGCAAATTCTACGCTCCAGGGTCAGACTGGGGAGCCTTACCCTCCTCAGCATCATCTTTAGGGGCTTCGACAGGCACCTCAACATCCTTGACAGGATGCAGCAGCATAGGAGGGAGACACATCCTGCCCTCACCGCCACGCATGTTGCCGACCCCCTTGCCCTTCTTGCTCTTATCCTCAGTGCCCTCAAACTCCTCGCCTCCGTCGTTGTTGACCCGGAGACCCAGCCATCGGCGATACACGTTGGGTGCAAAGCCCGAGTTGTAGAACCAGGAGAGACCGTGCATGTTGTGCTCGCGGTCGCCAAAGATGCTGGTGCGAGAGCCGCCGCTCGCGCCGTCGCGGCCGTTGTTGTACACCTGAGCCATGTAGGCTGTGGGCCAGGCTCGGTCGACGTAGACGGGATGAGGCACTGAAACGGCCTTGTAGCCGTGCTGCAGAGCAACGGTGGCGGGCCACATCTCGGGGAAGGCAAACTGCTTCTTGAAAGCTGTCATCTTGTGCATGGTTGTCAACAGGCGGCGAGACATGCGCGAAGTGGTGATGATGTTGGCACGACGAGGCGGTAGCCCATCAGTACGGTTGTAACCGGTGATATCTTCCTTGAGACCCCATGTAGTGCCATCAGGGTTGAAGATGGGGTTGAGTGCGATGTAGTCAGCCTCCTCGCCAACGCCCCATTGATAGTGGTCCTTTTCATAAGATGTAGGGGCAACGGGGTCATTGCCAGGCTCGAACCAGTCATCATCATCCTTGGGACGCAGAGGACCCCATACAGTACGGTCGCCCTTGGTGTCTGCATCAGGAGATTTGCCGTCAAGCCCTGGAACACCCTTCCAGATATTGTCAGCGCCTACAACGCCCATCTGGCTCTGAACACGAGCCATCTGCGAAAAGTCCTCCCAGCTGCCGTGGATGCTGGGGAAGTAGAAGCGCGAGTTGCGTTCCCATAGACCCTTTCGAGGCTGGGCCTTGGACCAGTTCTCGAGCTTGCTGAAGAGATCGTAGTAGTGGCCTGTGTATCGCACGTCCATCTCCCACTGCCAGAAGTAGTCATACTCGGGGTGCTTGTGGGCGAAATACTGCATTGCCATTGACAGACCACGGTACACGCCGTGAACAGGCAGATCAGGACCGCGAGTGAAGTGATCATATATGCCCTGGTAGAGGGCCAGCATCTGCGTCTCAGACCACAGTGTCACTAGGCCCCTGAATTCCTCGGGAATGGACTCCTCGATTCGCTCCTGATAGATCCTTTCGTCTGCCCACACGGGATGAGCGGCTTCATTCTTGACCTGAACCAGCAAGTGGATGTCGTAGCGGCCACCAGATGTCACAGCGAGCTCCGTGATGAGAGACCGGAGGTTGACGATGTCTTCTTCACGCCAGTGATACTCATCCCAGCAGCGTACGACGACAGCAGTTCGTGACATCTTGATTTCAGGGGCCTTGGATGACACGGTTTCAGGAGTCTCGAGCTCAAGGCCCTTCGCCTCACCAGCATCCTCAGCTTCGGAATCTTCAGGCTTAGGCTTCTCTGTCTTGGAACCCTCAGCTTTAGTAGGTTCAGCTTTCGAGTTCTCAGCCTTGGTCTCTGTCTTGGCCTCTTCTGTCTTGGATACCTTTGACTTTGTCTCCTCAGATTTGGGTTGCTCAGCCTGTGTCTTTTCGGCCTTTGGCTTCTCAGTCTTGGCAGCGTCAGCCTTGGAGGTAGCAGTCTCCTTTTCCGCCTTAGGCTTATCCTCTTCAACACCACGGCGCTCAAGGGCGAAACTAGGCGAGACCTTGGGTTTTGGCTCGTAAGCGTAAAAGCCATTAGGCGTCTGAGTTTTTGAGGGCAGCTCCTTGAAGCGGGCCTGGTTGGCCTTGAAGCAGCGTCGCTGGACATCAGCCCAGTCAACTTGGCGGTAGTCGACGCGAGGTATCTTCTCCCAAACTGCATCAGAGCCTTCCTTTTGACCATGCTCGCCAACACTGAGTCCACCGTTTCTTGAAGAATAACCGAAGCCATACGGACCGTAACGACCGTAACGGTCGAAGCAGATATCTTCAGGTAGGTTCAAGACTTCATAGGATCCGATAGCATGTTCGGGGAAACCTTGGGGGCGACCGTTGTAGTATCGTAGCTGGGGTACTCGAATTGTGCCGTCAGTGTCAAGGAAACATTCTTGAATGTCTGTCTCCTCGGTTCTGTTTGCGTAGTCGTCCCAGCTATGGCTCTTGGGCAGTTTCTTTTTCGCGGCTTTGGAATCATCCATCTCCTCCTTGGATTCTTCCCTGGCGTCGCTTTCCGGCTTGGATTCGTCTCTGGCCTCCTTCTTGGAAGAGTCGGTACCTTGAGCCTCAGCCTCAATCTCCTCGGTGGCCGCCTTGTCTGTCTCATCACTGTCCTTGTTGCTCTTGATCTCGTTTTGCTTGTTCCAGTCGTTGCCTTCTCCTAGCATTTCAGGCTCGTCCTTAACATGAGGCCATTCGGGCTTAAGCTCCTCCATAGAAACCAAATTCTTGAGTCCACCATAATATCTCTCCAAGAAGTGAAACTTCTCCCAGGCGGGAGGCGGCGGTGGCGGCCGGTTGTCGACCTTGCCATTGGCAACCTTCCAGTTCTCGACCTGGCTGGCTCGTACTAGACTCAGAACCATGACGATGATGAAGGTTATCACTGTGCAGAACAAGTAACGTGTAACCTTGTTCGGCATCCGATACGGGTACACTTTGGCAATTCTCCGTCTAAGAGGAAGAGGCTTCTTCTTGTGCTTGGGCAGCATCAACAGCCCACTGGACCCAGATCCAGATGTGTGTCTTGAAGAGCCCTGTGAGGAGCTTCCGGGAGAGTATGGTTCGTCATCGTAATCGTCTTCTTCGTCGGATGAATAGTCATCGTCAGAGTATCGCTCTTTGGTTGGAGAGTCGACCTTTTGGTAGAGTGGAAGTTTTGGCTCACGCGGCCGCAGTGGGTTTGATAGTAAACCCATGATAATAGGCTTTTATATGTCTTGATAAGTAATGTTAGTAGATGTGGAAGAAATGTGAGGTCTCGGAACTGACCTGTGGGTAGAACCCCGTTTGCCCACGTTGGACAGCTTCTCAATGCCTGTATACAAGACACTTATAGCTTGAATGGTATAGAATAGAGGGTAATACTAGGAAATCACCAAAGAATTCAAACAACCAGTTTCAATGGAAGTGTCATGAAGGGTAAAATCCAAAAGAAGTCGCTGTGGTAATGTTCAGATACTCTTAGCTAAAGTGCGGTCAATCCATGGCTGCAGCTTATTCGCTGGTTTGTTTTGTTACGGATCTGGTGGTTACCGGGCAACAATGAGCTTGGGCTCGAGTGCGACGTCAGAGCTATCAACATGGCTTATGCTACTCAGCTCCGATTAGCTGACCTGGTTAGTTTGGCAGCTGAGAGACCAGAGCGGCGCTTAGCTATTGTATGAATGGGGCGTGATTGATTTGGAGAGTTGTCTGAGTCTTAGAAGTTATGCTGCCGTTGACTCGAGTCATACCCATGGTGTGAAATCCAAGTCAAACTGCATCGTATAAAGTATTCGAATAAGTCAAGTACACGAGTCCAATTCCGAGCCCAGTAGGTAATCATCAGCCTATCTAAGGTCAGCTTTTATGTAAACTTGATAATTCGCTTGTCTCGCGTTTAATAGAGCCTAGATGGCATTCTGACCACCCTCATGTTGCGTCTCTTCAGGGTAACTGGGCACTTGATCAAACTACACTACACTACACACTACAGTCTTACGCCGCACTAAGGCGTTTATCTTTCCTCGACCTACTGTATCTCCTTTTGTGGTTCCATGCTCCGCCGCCTAACGACACAATTGGGAGTCCTTCTTCGTTCCAGCGCCCAAAGCCACGAGTTTGCGTAGCTTCAGCCAACGTCATGCCCCGCGCAAAGCCGGAACACAGCGTATCAATCTGCAAAATGTAGCCATACAAAACCATTCAAATCCAGGCTTACTTTGGCCACTCTTGCAGGGGACCGCCAATCCAATACGTGCGTCGGATCGTCGGGGCTTGGACTGGTCGGATGCTGCTGAGCGTCAGATGACGATCCCCTCTTGTCACTTCTTTCACCGTCCCTGACCTACCTTATTACTGGTTTTTCTCCCATTGTAAGATTTTGGTCAATGTCTTGTCAGGAGTATTAAAACTTGTCTCACTCTTCATGTTGCTTCGAAAGGAGTTGGTTGCTGCCATTGGACCTATAACTTAAGACTCGTCTCTCATCAATATCACATCACACTTACACGGCATCTCGATCCCCGCAATCTCGACACAGACTGCGGCATTGTGGTCGCCAAACCATCCAAGCAAACCCGTAACACGTTCAACGACGAAAACATTTCATACTCTTTATAATGTCTTCCACCGCCCTCACTCCGGCAGAAACCCTTGCTTCTCCCCCTCCAGATCTCCAGGGTGAGGCTGAGCTGGAATCTCTCAAGATCTCATACGTTCTTCGCCAACAGCCCATTTCTGTAACGCTCGACGGGAAAACCCTTTTTCTATCTTGTCTCATACTAGTTCTACTCATTCATTTCCTCGAGCCGTACCACGCTGAGGTTCTCATTGCTCTCGTTCCCATAGTGCTGCTCATCCACAACGACTACCAGAATTTCCTCAACTTAGGCCCCGGTGGCACACCCTCAAACTTCAACGGCTACCTACGTATATCTTGGCTTCGCCTGTGGTCTCTCAGGGACCCCTTTAAGGCACCAGAGCCTGATCCCACGCGCCTCCCAACATCTGGCATTCTCCGCCGCCAACGTCTCCCGTATCGCGCAGGGCCTCGACCCGTTGTTGCGGGCATTGCGCCTCAGAGACAACTTGACCAGCATGGTTCTCGAGGATGCTACCGAGCCCTACGCCGCTCTATGGTAAGATTAGCAAGCTACAACCCAAAAAAATTTGGCACTGAGCGGTCGTGCCTCGAAAAGCATGGCCTGGCGCTCTTCGCAAGACATCCGGTGCAGACGAATTGCCAGGGTGAGATTTGCCATGTTCACGACTCAGATCATTCAATGCACATGTGTCTGCATCCTGATGATATCAAAGAGGTGTTAGATAAGGGCTGGGGACAACGACACCCTCTGGCCTGGAGCAGCCGGCTCATAAAAAGTCCAGTATCCCCCGACTTTGTCATGATTTACGCCCCACGAGGTGAGACTTGCTTTCAGGCAACCAAGATGCATTTCCGAATATAGAAACTCGACTGACAAAATTAGACGACCATGAGTTACAGGTTATCTGCAATATTATCGAAGCTGCTATATGGTACACTGTGGCTGAAGAACTTGAAATGGGCATTTATCCAAAGACTGGTGAAACCTGGATTGAGTTAGGTAAATCTAAAGGGAATAATTTGGGATAATGCTTGTATTCCAGGCAACAAAGCATGGTCCATGGAGGACGTCTTTTCTATCATGGGGTTATGGGTATCTTACATTCTAATCAACAATCTTCCTCCAATTACCATGCGAGATCCAATCCCGTCTAGTCCGAGTCTTCTTGATTCCCTTCGTCCTTGGACTTTTTGAACTTCTCCTTTCCTGTCGCCAGGAATGCCTCCACCGTCCGGCCATCAAAACTTCTCCCATGCATTAGATTGATGCACGCCAGGGCTGATTCCGCATCTTTGAACTTGACCGATACGATGCCTTCGGGCTCTTGGTCAAACAGAACAACATTTGTTACTGTTCCCAACTTGGCGCATTCTTCTCGAATATCCTCCTTGATTTCAAGCAGAGCAGCTGGGTCCTCCTCCAGCTCTTCCAACGTAAACATGTGCCGTAGAATCACCAGCTTGTCCCACTTGGTCGGCATCTCAGGCTGTCCTGGGTATGGCATATCGTCGTCCCAGTCGGCCAGCTTTGCATCCAGCTTCTGGGTCTTTTTGATAATCTTTTGCCTGTCACGGTTATTGTTCTGTGGCTTCCTTTCTGCACCGCCATTGCTCTTTTCACCACCAGCACCGCCTTCTTGGTCGTATTTGACCTTCTTGTAGCTCGAATCGGCAGCTTGAACTCGTATACGTCCCTCGCGTGTGCCGCTGGCAGTGACTCTAAAGTCTGTATCATCGAGAAGCATGATAGCCATCTCGACGCTCTGTGGCTTGAAGAAGACAATCAGAGCGTCACCCTTAAAGTTGCCCTCCGAATCATTGTAAAGCTTAATTCGTGGCGCACCACTATCAATCTCCTCAGCAATGACGCCTCCTTTTCGGGAGAAGAGGTCATGAACTTCTTCGATGGTTGTATCGGCGGGGAGGCCAGTGACATAGACGGCGGTGTTTTGCTTTGGCTGTGGAGGCGCTTTTTGCTTCTTGTTTGGTCGCGAAGGCTTGGTAGGTTCGGGAGTCTGCTGGAGCAATCAGCTTGATTGAGCTCATCAAACGCGCATCAACACTGAAGCATTGTGAACGAAGTTGTGGTATCTGAGCTTACTTCAGAATCATGATCCGACCCATTCTTGCGCTTCTTCGAGTCTCCATCTAAAGGACCTTGTGACGCATACTGCGCAAAGTCATCGTGCGCATCAGTTGGCGGCGGTTCCAATGGCTCGTCATCTGCGAGTACCCATCGCTTGGAATCGGCATCAAACTCGTACTCGCTGCCGTCATCATGAACCGCGATGAATTTGTTATCGAGCTTGGAAAACGATATGCGATCATCGCTGTCGAACTCGCGAGGGTCTGTTGGGAATGAGATATCCATCGCGACAAGAAATCTCGGAGAAAAGATGTCGAGTCTGGAGTTGAATGATGGCGCGACCTGAGGAATTAGAGATGATAACTTGAATTTTGGGTGTTGATGAACTAACTAAGCTCAAGCTAAGGTACCCTGAGACGCGGTACTGTACGTCAGTGTAAGGTACCTATACGTCCCGTCGTGGGGGCCCCACCCAACTACAGTAACGTACCGTAAGCTGGGCACTTGATGAAGGAGTTAAGCAATTCAAAAGAATCATTCTAAATCATGAATCTGTTCTTATCTTTCAGATCCAAATTAATATTCTGGAGAGAGAATAGGTCTAGCCTGTAACATCCCAATGTCAGACGTTTTCTAAATCTCAACCTTTATCAGAACATCGTAAACCTGGGCCAACTCGTGGCACATGTAATAGTATGCTCCCAAGAACACACATTTACTTCTCCTCCTCCTCAACTGTCTTCTTGACGCCTTCCACAAAAGCCTCTACAGCTTGACCTCCACCCATGGGCATGCCACTTCCTCGTAGATATCCGCCATCCTGCACCTTGACTCCAAGAGCATCTGCAATGCTTGGCAAACCTCCATCACGGATAGCCATGGTGAGGCTTGCTAGAGCTTGGCTGAATTGGGGACTTCGAAGGACCTTCTTCAGCAATGTTCGTTTGTCTTCAAGCGAGAGGGAGGCTTTGGCAGCTTCCACGGCTGAGGCTGGCGGGTCTGATTTTCCATCGACGACATCGGCTGAACCACTTGCAAGCACAACAACGGTGGGCGGGAGATAGCTGATCAAGGTATCGGCAAAATCTTCAGGAGCTGAGTCGATCATAGGCACTGTGATCGAAGTAGGGAGGAGGTGGTTGAGGTAAGGGTACGCCTTGTCAGCGCTCTGTTGTTGCTGTCCACCAGAAAGTCCCGACTGGCCTCGAAGAGAGTCCAGAAAGTTTCTCACAGCAGCAGCCGCATCAGCATCAGGGGCTGACGAAGAGGCCCTGAAACAACGTCAGCGCTGTCACGGTTCAAAGTCAATGCCACAGATCCAGCGCCAGGACACTAGTTCCCAATTCTCCTCTCAAAGTGAAGAAAGCTAGTTTTACACAGTATGACCCGCTGTCCCAGATCCTGTGACATACAAACGAAGTCCATCATACGCATGCACGCCATCCTGTTTAGCCATGCAAAGGGAATCACCTACGCTCTAGCACCATCAGCTCCACCTTCTCGCGAGCCCTCACCCTCCTCTCGAATATCTCCTCCCGTGGCATCAGGTCCCGCGCCTCCGCTACCGCTTCCTCGGTGGTCATGAGAACCACGTTGGCCCTCAACGTCTTCCATAGTCTCGTCGTCATCATCATCAGGTCGGTCGTCGTTGTTGCGAACAGCGGACAGCTCTGCAGTTACATCCACCTCCTCTCCCTGTAGCAGACGGTGAACGATGTCGCCAATCTTACGATCACGAGGGCTGTAGTAGGCTTGGTCTCCGTTCCGGCTCTGAGGCTTCGACTGTAGCCAGAAGAGGTAGCGCTGAGATGACGAGGAGAACTTAAGGACGAAAATGCGGCCGTTCGTCTTGGAGGTGGGTTCAGAGGAAGTGGATTCGTAGGGAGTGAAGCTGCCATCGGTAGGGACCATGATCAGGTCAAGCTCGGGCGAATCGAGGGAGTCGCTCCGCTTGCGCCAGCAGAAATGCACGAGGTCTACTCCGCTATTAGCGATGCAGCAAAACAAACAACATTGAGACAGCAGCTTACCATCTTCAGAATAGAGGTAGATATAACCCGGCTCGGGCTGCGGCTTCACCTTGTAAGGCTTAGACGAGGACTGAAGACAAGGCAAGTTAGCGTATGCTATTGTGATCTTGAGCGTGGATAAGCCATACATCGACCTCGCACTGGCCGGCTTTGAATGTGATAATTGGTGAGATTGGCATGGTCGGAGTTTGCTAAATGATTGAGAAGAGAGAAGTGTAAGAATGGACAGTAGAAGAATAATTGTGTAAAACTCAAGCTCAATGATGCCTTTTGGTTGACAAGGCTGCAGAAGCTCTTACGTCGTCAGTAGACTGGCAGTTCTAAGTTAGCATAGCTCGGGCCCCACTTCGCTTTAGCCCATGACGATGAAAAAGGTCGGCCGACGGGGCCAATTTATCCGATACCCTGTCGCCCCTCTGTTAGCAGGGTGACCCATTCAAAGCAAATTGGGTGAAAAATCTCATAAACCCCACCTTGGACATCGACCAGACAACCCAATTTCTTTCTCGCATCTCTCCCAGCTCTACAAATACCCGACCTTTCTCTTCTTTCCGACTTAACTCTTCACATCCTTCAAAATGGGCTTCACCGACCTCCTTACCGATGCTGGAGCTTCCGGTATGTCCTTGGCTTGCTACTTTTCTTGCGCCTCTCGTTTCCGCACCATGGACACTGACAGTTGAACTCAGTGCTCAACAACTGGTTGAGCACCCGCTCTTACATCACTGGGTATGTTTGAACCTCTGCAACGCTTTCCTACGCTCTTTCTTCCCCTTATCACAACCTCTATGATGAGACAAATTGGTCCGTGTTTCGGAGGCGGACTCAAGACCCGCCGTTTGACGAAGCAACAAGCACTTGTGCACCTCTGAGTCGTTTCTCCAACATACGATTTTACTTTTTCAACTGCATAGTCGAGACGTGTTACTAACCTACGTCTTCAGCCAATCCGCCTCTCAGGCTGATGTCGCTACCTTCAAGGCTCTCTCTGGCTCCCCTGACGCCGAGAAGTATCCCCACGCCGCTCGATGGTACAAGCACATTGCCAGCTACGAGAGCCAGTTCGCCACCCTTCCCGGTGATGCTACTGCTCCCTACACCACCTACGGTCCTGAGACCGCTGAGGTGACCGTCAACCCCGCCAAGGCCCCTGAGAAGGCTGAGGGTGGTGATGATGACGATGTCGATCTCTTCGGCAGCGACGACGAGGAGGAGGACGAGGAGGCCGCCAAGGTCCGAGAGGAGCGTCTGGCTGAGTACCGCAAGAAGAAGGAGGCCAAGCCTAAGACCATTGCCAAGTCTGTTGTCACCCTCGACGTCAAGCCTTGGGGTAAGTTTTTTATGCTATGTATCTTTTAAGTGTCTTGTTTGCTAACAATATTCAGATGACGAGACCGACATGAAGGCTCTTGAGGAGGCTGTCCGTGCCATTGAGAAGGATGGTCTTACCTGGGGTGCCTCCAAGCTTGTCCCCGTCGGCTTCGGTGTCAAGAAGCTCCAGATCAACCTTGTTGTCGAGGATGAGAAGATCTCCGTCGCCGACCTCGAGGAGGAGATCCAGGAGCTTGAGGAGTGGGTTCAGTCCACTGACGTTGCTGCCATGCAGAAGCTGTAAACAGCTCATGGTAGCTATGTCAAAGTTATGATGAGGCACGACGGCGAGGATTTATGACCAACAGGATCTTATGACTTTCGAATGAGCTACGTAAAGGTGGAAAAGTCATGAATCCTATCCCTTCGTACCGACCATAGATGATTAAAATAAAAAAGAAATGATGAGTACATTTGGCGCGGCTTTTATAATTACTAGTGATGTCTGCTACTTACAATCCACTCAACCAAGCTTGATGCCATTCTCTGTATACCTTAGACTCTTGCACTCCTGGCCAACGCATCAGGGTTCGCAGAATGATTACCCCGCCACCATCACAAGCTGGATCTGTTGATTCTGAGGAGGGGTAGGTTTCCATCAAAGTTGCATCTACTGAGTTGCATCGCTTTATGCAAAAGATGGCGGGGTAAGTCTGTTAGGTAACTTTGCCAGCGCGTTAATGGAGCGCACTAGTCACGGTCAAATCCTCCAGGGCCAACGCGACGCCAGATTTCTGACTGCACCTAAAATAAAGATGTCATCGCCTGGGATATAACCAATCTGTCAACGCTCGTACATATCCTGTTACTTCCACTCTTGATCTTAGGGACATGCGAACGGCAAAGCAGGGTACTTGAGCGTATAGAGACTCGGTCGGGCCAGCTGCATCATGTATGGAGACTTGGGCAACAAGCTGGTACAGTCTTTTCCCTTGGACGATGTCATGTATCTAACGACTCAAATCTGACTTTACGACACAGGTCCAACATGCCAAAAGAACACAGAACCTGGCACATCTTCCCCCCTACCAAACAGAGATTGTCCGCGCCGTTACACGCGAAGTGAGGGACCTCGATAAGGATGTAGCAGAACTCCTCGAACCGTTCCAAGGTTCCTTTGACCCGAGCGCCGACCAGGCCGTTGCCTGCACACTTCTAGTGAACCACCTCTCGATGCGAAGGAATAAGCGGTGTTTGCTTGCGTACCACCGTACACGGACGGATAAGCTAGAAGAGCTGGTGTGGAATGGATCAGACGTGATTGATCTATCTGGGCAACAAGTGCGGGATGCTGCTGGGCGAGATGGCGGAGGAAGCTCTACTGCAGCCGGTGATGCTTCGACAAGTAGCTTGAGCCCGCAAGAAGAGGAGTATGTCCGACAGTATAGCGACCTGCTGGCGGCCTACAAGGGTCAATGGACAGATATCGATCTCACAGGCAGCCTGGAGCCACCGCGAGATTTGTTCATTGATGTGCGGGTTCTCAAGGATGCTGGAGAAATCCAGACAGAATACGGGTGAGTAGCATACCGCTATTTCTTTTCTATGCGGGATAATGAGCTAATCATGATTCAAGGGCCATCACATTAACCAAGAACAGCCAGTTCTATGTTCGTCAAGGAGATGTCGAGAGACTGATTGCACAAGGGTACTTGCATAAGCTTGGATGAAGAAGTCTTCTTCTGAGCTCGAGGCTGGATTGTTAAACACATTGTTTCTGTTATTATACCCTGTTCTATGCATGCACTGGGACGATCACATGTAAATACTGTAGGTACTTAGCGATGCTCGTGCACCTCTTTACAATAGACTACTTCTTCCACCTATGTTACATAGCTGCAAGCCACACAACGAGAGTTTCTTCCTTTACGTTGAGGGTAATTTTTTAGACGTGTTCGGCTCTTTGCCTGGCAGATCATCACCTTTAAGGTCATTCTTGAAAAACGGTTGTTGCGGGGGTGGAAAGCCCAACATGATATCATTATGCTGTTAGAGAAGACACAGGAAAGAATAAACGAAGCGTCATAACGAAACAATGCATCTAGACGAGGGAAAAGAGAGAACTCCAAAGTCGTTTCGAGATAGGTAGCGATATTCTTGTTCATGTTTAGGCTGTCCTAAGCGAGTTGCTGATCAGTGGAAATGTCAGAAACCTCTTTGAAACAAACCATTGGTTGTTTCAAATACCCTTGTTCTTGTACCAGTTGGCTTTGGCAAGATAATAAATACGGGTAGATAAACTAATCGTGAGGAAGCTTCTTTCACTTGTCCACTGCCGCGTCTCTTATCTCGTCAATTCAACATATCCCCCTTGCGCTAACCCTCTCGGCCCGTCCGGCCAGACTCGGCGGCCGTTGTAACCAAGTTTTGACATGTTTTTGGGCCGTGGCGGTTGTTAGTGGAATCTCGGTCGGTCTTAGCGGGTCTCATGCCCATGCGAGCGAAAAAAAAAAGCAAGCAGACCCATCCGGCACCGGCGTTGGTCGCCCGGGCTTTCATGACAAGGATCCATTCCAAGATCCATTGAAAGGTTCTTACTTCAGTATTTGTTTTGTTTTGGTCAAGGGCGAGAGGGAGTAGAGTTGAGGTCAGATATTGGCACGCATATTCGTAATTGATTGAATAAAAAGAAGAAGAATATCGCCCTACAATGTACATATTTCAATACCTTTAACTCAAAACTGGTCGCAAATCTTTATGCAGGCGCTGAACCTAAGTTTGATAGTGTCATGAGACGACCCACCTCGCTTTTACAGTACTGTATCCCCCGGTCCTTGACTTGAGTCGAGTCAAGTTGACATTCGTCACTCGATCCTCCACGAAATCCTCTCCATCTTGCTCTATCGTGAGGGCTTCACTTGGAATGCTTCTGTTTTCGTTCGTTATTGTTTGAGCCTCCCTCGTTTTCGACACCGGAAGAGAAACGCAAAGGAAAAAAACAAAAGCAAAACACTAACATAGTGCTCATGCGACATCTCTAGAGCGAGCTGCATCCCGCACTCATAGGTGCCTTTGCGGCCATCTGGATCCAATGTCATCGCCGCTCAACTTTTCTCCTTGGAGGAGGAGAGCCTTGAGTACCGCTTCGCAACGCGACAACGAGCAGCCTCAATTGCAACGCGACGAATCTCTGGCTTCTCCTCCTCCTCATGGCCATAGTCCGCATCTCCCAATCGCTGGCGCAAGACCATCTTCGATTAGCTCTGCTGCCGGCCATAGAGAGCCCATCAGGTCTTTTATTCATGGTTCTGTGCGAGACAGCTTAGGTTAGTCAAACTCAATGCTAACTCGGCGAAACTTGAAGCTGACTGAGTTCCTATTCTTACAACAGCGCCAGTTGATAGTATTCAGAACGCTCGATCCGTCCGCCAAGATACTGCTGAACTTGCGACTTACCTTCTCTCCGACCCCAAGACACAACAGAGCTCGGCTATCCTCCAGCGAGCAAGGGTTTCATACCAAGATTCAATTGACTCCGAAGCCGTCGACGACGCACCTATAGCAGACAATGCTCGCTCCTCCAAAACAATCGTCGAAGTCCCCGAACCGCCGTCACCAGAAGATCATGATGACGATTCCAATGCGGATGCAGGGCCGTCGGTGCTGGCAAACCTTCTCAAGCGGTCGCCCCCCCAATCGATTGTACAAGACCACCCAGAAGCCGAAGATGACGAAGACAACGGCGACGACCACCGAGAAGAAGCCGAGCAGCGTCAAATTAGCCATCACACAGAAGATGCGACAGAGCATACGCCCCTACTTACGCGGATATCCTCGAATGGTCGACGGTCTTATTCGGATCTAGAAGGGCAAAAGTCTCAATCAAATCATTCCTGGCTGAGTGGTCTTGTGGAAGTCAGTCACAAGATGGAGGAGCGAGTGTCGCATGGAGTTGCTGTCGCCGTCAATCCTAAGAAATGGGATCGCCAAGCGCTTTGGAATAATGCGGTGCTAACACCAGTTTCTTGTCTACCTGCTGTTGCTGTTGGTCTGCTGCTCAATATCTTGGATGCTTTATCATATGGTATGTTGCTCAGACTTGATTTTAGTATGTGATATCTAACAGCTACAGGCATGATTCTTTTCCCCTTGGGAAAACCAATATTTTCGCATCTTGGATCTGCCGGTATCTCTGTGTTTTATGTTAGCACCATTGTTTCGCAAATCACATTCTCTTCTGGCAGTATATTTAAGGGCGCTGTTGGTTCAGAACTGGTCAGTTATCTCACTTTTGTCAACTGACACTTGCTAACACGCCTCAGATCGAGGTGGTTCCTTTCTTTCACAATATGGCTGCCAAAATTACCGAAGTTGTTGGGGAAGACAACCCTGATGCCGTGATCGCCACCACAATTGTGTCATTCTCCCTCAGCGCCATGATGACGGGACTCGTCTTTTATCTCATGGGTCGATTCAAAGTTGGTTACATGGTGGGATTCATTCCCAGGCACATCCTAATTGGCTGTATCGGCGGAGTTGGTTGGTTCTTGATCGCAACTGGCTTTGAGGTCTCTGCTCGACTTGATGGTAGTTTGCAGTATAACCTCGACACCCTCAAACAGCTTTCAGACCCGGCCACTGTACCTTTATGGGTAGTCCCCCTGGTTCTCGCCATTATTCTCTTCTATGGTCAGGCCAAGATCACATCTAAATTCTTCCTTCCATTGTTTATTCTAGCGATCCCTTTGATTTTCTACGTCTTTGTACTTGCGCTGGATGGGCTGGACATTGACAGACTGCGCGACCATGGCTGGATCTTTGAAGGACCTCCTTCTGGTGAGCCTTGGTGGTATTTCTACACCCTTTACAGTAAGTACACGAAACATTGACTCCTTTCAATTACACTATGCTGACCCTTTATCTAGAGTTCAAACTTGTACGCTGGGACGCCGTCGTAGAATGTGTTCCTGCCATGCTTGCATTGACTTTCTTTGGCATTCTGCATGTTCCGATTAACGTCCCTGCATTGGCTCTTAACTGCGGAGAGGATCATGCTGATCTTGACAAGGAGTTGAGGCTTCATGGGTATTCCAACTTTTTGTCTGGTTGTTTTGGCAGTATCCAAAATTATCTGGTCTACGCAAACACCGTCTTCTTTATGCGCTCCGGCGGCAATAGTCGCCTGGCAGGCTATATGCTGGCCGCAGCAACGTTTGGTGTCATGGTTATTGGTCCATCCCTGATTGGGTTCATCCCAGTCATGATGGTAGGTACCTTGATTTACGATCTTGGCTTTGAGTTACTGCTTGAGGCGCTATGGCTTCCGCGAAAGAAGCTCAAACTGGCCGAGTACCTAACTGTTGTTGTAATTGTTCTTGTCATGGGTATTCACGACTTTGTTGTTGGTATCGGTGTTGGAATCCTGTTGGCCTTTGTGTCACTGGTTCTTCAAACCTCGCGTGTATCGGCCATTCGTGGGAATTACTCTGGAGATATTGTTACGTCTACCGTACGGCGCAATCCTTCGCAACACCGTTACTTGCATCAGGTGGGCCGACAGATCTACATCGTCAAGCTTACAGGCTATCTCTTCTTTGGAACGATCGTCAGCGTGGAAGAGAAGATTCGAGGCCTTTTGGAGGACAGCGCATTCACTAAGCAGCCCATCAAGTTCCTAATTCTGGATATGTGGAACGTCACTGGGCTCGACTATTCTGCAGGCGAGGCTTTCAACACCATCAGCCGCTTACTCGATAACAAAGACGTCGTTCTTGTCTTGAGTGGTGTCGACTCTGAAACTCAGCTCGGTCGCACGCTAAGAGCTGTTGGGCTTGGAAACGATGGTATTGAAGTCATGATGCTGCCCAACCTCAACTCCGCCCTCGAGAGCTGCGAAAACGAACTCCTCAAGACCCTCTACGCTAGACAAGAGGAACTGAACTCTCTAAGGCGCATATCAACACAAAACCTTGATGTACCCTCAAACAAATCGTCCGGTTTGTCCTCATTTGACCCCCCATTCAACTCACCACGCCGCAACCACCTTGCTGAGGCCGCTCGTGATGCTCTGAGCAGTGTTGAAGTACAACGTCCGAAGAAATGGCAGAGTTTTAAGGAACCTCTCCGCCTCATGCTACAAATCTTCCAGGGATTGAGCGACAAGAACGAGGACTTTTGGTTCCCAGCAACCTCTTACTTTTCACGGCGTGAGATTCCCGCTGGTACCGTCCTCTTCCGACGAGGAGAGCAAGCAAACGGATTTTATCTCGTCGAGCGTGGCATTGTACGCGCTGAGTATGATCTTCCACAAGGGTGGCTTTGCGAGAGCATCGTCGCCGGAACAACTCTCGGCGAGCTACCTTTCTTCTCTGAGACGGATCGAACTGCGACGGCGGTCGTGGAGCGAGACTGTGTAGTTTGGCTGATGGATAGGGACCAATGGGCTAGGATTCAGAAGAAGGAGCCGGAAGTTGGAAGAGAACTGTTAAAGATATCGCTGAAGCTGACGAGTGAGAGGATGAGTGCCATCACTTCGTATATTTTGACGACAGCAGGCTAAGCCAGAGATTGATCTGTAATCTGTACCAATTAACAGCCATTTGATTATTCTCATGACTTGTGTTTGAAGTTGTATATCTTGAGTTTAGTCAGCAGCATGAGGCGTTTGGAGTTGTTTCGTCCAATAGTTGGATAGGCTGCATAAGGTATGCATCAACTTTAGGCTGCATCTTGAAACTCTTATTCTATCTTTCTGTTCTGTTGTCGAAAGGTTTTCAACATTCGACTTAAGAAACAGGCTTATATAACTTTTGTTGCAAATCCTGCTGCTTGGAATTTGATAGTCAACATCAAAGTCCGATTTCTCCACCGATTTGCCACCGGTTCAAAGGGCGTATAACGACACATAAGACATTTGAACATCTCATCTTCCACACAGCAGCCTCTCACAGCATAATACAAGATCACTCAAGATGCCACAGACTATAAGATCCATACTCGGAAAATCAGGCCGAATCACCAAGCCGTTAAAGTCCTCACCACCATCTCGCAAATGCTCAAACTCTACACCGCGCCGACCAGCACGCAAGGCAAAGGACCAAGACGCAGACCTCTTCCAAGACAAGCTCGACGATCTAGGCTTGACAAAGGTCCTGGAAGAAGATCTCACCCTTCGCGATGTAGTCCAGACCATGCGCTACATCCGCACTCGCATGTTCAGCCCAGTGCCTTCAACAGGCTTCAACTCAACGAGGACAGCCGAAGTGCTCAACTACCGCGCTACCACGGCGCCGCTCGTCACTGCCGGCCATCTCAATGCAATCCTGCGCTCGCCGGGCAAAGTTGAGCGGGAACTGGCAGAGTTGACGGCGAAGGGCGTTGTGCGAAGAGTGAGAGTCGAGAGGCGCGGTGGAGGAGGAGAAGCTCTAATAGAGATGTCCGATTATGAGGACATGTTACGCAGAGCATCGTTGAGCGAGGGCACGAGAGAAAAGTTTAGCAGCTTCTTGAAGGAGAACCTAACTACGCAGATCTTATACAAGGGTGTTTTGGAGAGTAGGCAGGCTGATGAACTCATCAGAGCAGGCTTCCTCACAAGCTCTACACCCTCTGCGCCAGAGAGTACTCTCGACATACGTCCTGAGGACCGAACGACGCTGACATCGATCCATCACGTCTCACGCTTCGCCTCCGGCACCGTCTCAGCCGTGGGCGGCCACAACGCAATTCTCCTCGCCGGTGGCGGAGGCGGCGCACCGACGCTCACACGCTCAACCCTCACACCTTCTGGTCTTCGTATCGCGGTGCCGGGCCACGGTCGACATCTGAAGCTGGCGTCTGCTGCCGTGGAATGGGTGCGGGAGGCGCTGCGACGGACGCGATGGGGAGAAGGGCCAGAGAGCTGGTTGAAGGAGCGGTTTGAGGGCGGTGGATTGTATGGCACAAAGTGGAAAGAGTTTTGGGGAGTTGAGTGGTCGTGGGTGCTGGGAGAGGCGGTTGGGTTAGGTGTTGTGGAAGTGTTTGAGACGGGGAGCGTGGGAAGGGGGGTGAGGGCTCTGGGAGGTTAAGACAGGACATGTGAATTACACGGTATCGATATCATAGTTTGGCGTTGTTACGGCGGACGAGACGTGTCGTGCGTCACTTGTGAGATGTATAGTTAGAAGTCTTCATCCAACTTCATATGTCACGAGCCATGGAACATAGGCCTGCAACTTCAGCTTTGAGATATCAAGGGATAGAACTACCAGTTTGCATTACAAGAATGAGTCGCAAGAGCACGTCGTTTCTCGAACTTGCCTGCTATCTCGAGATAACCCTTAGACCTGAGGTGTATCTATGCAGGCAATGAAGACTAAATAGCTGATGCCATACTGGGAGGGAACTTACACACATTTACCAATCCTACGTAGCTTTCAACTTGGCTTAAACACTCATCTGGATCAGGGAAAGTCGCATCTTGCGAGTAGTAGCTAGCTGTGACTGAGTTGTGATAAGAGTGCTAAGCAGGCATCAAGCTCCGCTGTGACAGTTCCTACATAAGATACTCTATGCGAGCGCAAGGGTGCGGTTGTTTGCTTGCTTGGCTCGGTTGTTGGTTGATAGCACGAGTGATAGACGACCTGCTCTTTTCTTTTCAATAGCTGAGACGATGTAACCCTTCACCTGAACAGGTAGTACTCACATCATCTTAATTGTTCCTGTCATGTGCTGCTCAGCTTGCTCAACATCGTCGGAGGCGGCAGTCTGCTACCATTCTGGTACTCAATTGATGACAGATATTGGGCCTGGGCTTCATATCATTGCGTTTGAGTACAAGGTCAGATGAGGAATTGTTTACGTTGTCTGCGTAGCTTATTTGGCCTTGATTGAAACTTGGTTCATGGCATCATTCTGCCACGAATCAATTAAGGAAAGCAAGGGTTCTTTTCACCTGAAGTGACCTAGGTACAAATATGTACAAGACAAGGCATTGAAAGAAAAAGAAAGGGGAGCGAGCTGCATATGCAATGTTGATCTTCAGTGGGCATGACCTTAGCGAACATGATGTAGCGAAACCGAAGTGTTTACCTAGAAGCGAGCCTTCTACCTCACAGTACTCGGGAATACTGTAAAATATTCGTTTGTTTTAGCCAGAAAACAATTCATCACGCCTATCAGTAGACGATTGATGAGCCCTATGTCCTTATCCATGTAAGCCCATCGAGGCTGCATTCTGTGAACCACTCAGAAATCGTTCCAACAATGTAATCAAGACAGACCCGAGTGACAACGCCACGTGCCGTCGAGGTTTATGATAGGCGGAGGGAGATCTTCATGGGACTGGGAGCGAGATGAGTCTCGAACCAATGATTCGACACTACAGCTTCAAAGAGTCCAAGGCAAGTGGATAACTGTCATATCAAAGCATGTGAAGGATTTCTCGTTGCTGAGGCAAGTATTTGCTCTTGGCCAACGGCATTCCAGACTCGCAATGCCAAGGGTCCATACAAGTTGGCTGCAGTTCGCTCTTTTGCCTCGGCGAACTGAACTCAGGTTCACAAGTCGACAAACAACATGGCCGTAGAAGCGATCTTGTGGTCCAACCCAAAGTTGGAGATTCGGTGAAAGGGGCATGGACAAGGATAGCTGTGAACTTTGAAGCCCACGGATGAGCCGAGTGAGTGATAGCAGCCAAATCACTGCAGGTCAGGGGTTGTTAAAATTGCACCCATGGGATCTGATAGAGTTTGACCAATGATGGTAGACTATGCGGTGAAACGGGCAAATCAACCTGTTGATTTATTGATGGAATGCGCCTTTGCGACGAACATATTTTATACCAAAACTGACTGTCATTGTTCCAGCTTTGAGCACGGCCTGTGGTCCATCCCAGGTGAGGAAGCGACGTACTCGTAAGCGCAGCAATACGAGAACCAGTAGTTTACGCGTCGACCATTGACCAACATGCAGATATGGCCCTGTCCACGGAGTGGATTCTAACATGGCCTTGAAGCGCCTGGGGTATTAACAGCAGGGGCCGCACACTGTTCCATGTCAATTTGCAAATCTCAAAGGGTCGTAGGAGGGGTACGCAGATACAGTGCTATATGAAGATCAAGTCTGGATTCATCTTGATGGCAAATGATCATGATTGACTATAATAATTAATAAGAGAATGAAAAGAGCCTGGAATGGAGGGCAGAAAGATGGGGCTACTTGGCCTGATAGGAAGATAGGGAGATAGGGAGAGCACTTATCATCACTCCTTCATTGGGGGATCTTTGCTGCATGCGAAGAGGCTCTTTCCACTGCGTATGATAATTATTGAGGCGGCCGGTAGAAAGCTCCGTCGAAGGAGCAAATTTGTCACACAGGGTTCTCATCATAACCAGGACAGGGGCACCTGTTATGGCCGACTCGAGGCTAACCTAGCCGCATCGGGAGCAGGTTGATGGGTGCCCTTGGAGGTTGGCAGGGGGAGCAGAAGCGCAAGGGACTGAAGCGTTGAAGAAGTTGAGACAACGAGGGCAGATTGACGATCGAGATGTAGAGGGAGCACAGCCTTGGCGAGGCAAGCGGCAAAGAGGGCGGAGGGCTTCAATTTCTGCGGGAATGGCTTTCAGCTCTGGATTAAGGAGGGAGTGGTACCAAATGTTTGGTTTGTACTGGCTGGATCCCTGTGAAGAGGCGACCGGACATACGCGGAAGAGAAAGAATCGAAGCGGTTAGTCTAAAACTATGTATGACGATGTTGCAAACAGACTTTTTGGAGTTTAGCTCTCCAGATGAAATTATTGCTGTTAGCTGTTTGAGGTTTCCCCAGCACCGGGAACTAATCACTCGTAGCTTCCTCTCGAGTAACCTGAAAGATGGATGGATGGCACACGCAGGGGCGATCGACGACGCAGTTACCCGACCCGAAGAACTGCCAAGTGTGGAGGATGGTCAGCCCACAGGTCCCTACTAAGCACATATCTTCATGCCCAGTTTTAAGGGTACTTACAACTTAACTGGCTGGTATGATTGCAATAGCAATCTTTCGAGACTCAGGTCCATGTATTGCCATTGGATGAGATTTCTTTTGACACGACGGGAGCCAGGGATGGATGGTTCTCAATGTTGAACCATTGGTCCTTGGATCTTTATCAGAGATAGCCAAATGGAGACCAATTTAATGTTTCTCTTGTTGATTAGCATGGAGCCTAACCTCAATGGTCGATAACCAGCCGGGGACAATATCCTCAAGCGTCGATACAGAGCTCGCTGAGTGGCTCAACTTATAAGGTAAGGTAGGATGGCTTAAGCCGTGCGTCCCGGCCCAAGTCGACTTTTTTAGTATCCAATGTAACCCGAGGCGTGACCTGGGCTTGCATATCGTAATTACCGTTGGTGGTGCAGCGTGGACTTGGAAATGTTACCTAGGTATCCTCGAGATGGATCCAATCTAGATGCACAAGGGACTCGATAACAGCTGGTATCCTCCCTGTAAACCTCTACAGTTCACACACGTAAACTCGCCTATACAACAATCATCATCTGCCATCCATTATCCATTCCGTATAATCCAGCTCACGCTAGTGCTGTAAACGCTGTAACTGGAGCGCGCCGGCCCTAAAGTCTGGAGTGCTTCAGGTGCGCTTGAGCGGGCCGTTTTCAGCCCAGGAACAACAATTAGCGACTGTCACATTCGCATTCAGTTCATCATTCATTTCTGGATCCCTCCTGCACTCTCTTTATTTGTATTCTACTATAGGTCTTTTCTACATGGGCCTACGCCTGTCTCTTTTTTATTCAAGTCGCTCCCTGTCACGCCACTTGTTGCTTGTGCTGTGCTGCATTGCATTGCACTACACACTCGTGTGGGACTCCATTAGAACGTCCATCCCAGTTGGCAGTTGTCCAGCCATTCTCCTCCAAAACTCGTCTCCCCTCGACAGCTTCTCTCAATTCTTTTCTCCCCACATCAACGCTGGGCCCTTTTGCGCGGTAATCTCAGCTGGAACTGTGTCATACATGACAGTACACTACCGAAACCGATCTTCTATTTGCCCTAGTATAATCTACTCAGCTGCAAACATCAACGTCAGGGTCCATCTTCTCATCCGTTTCAGCGCCAGCACTATCTAGCTCTTGGACCAAAAGCTCGGCGCTTGATCAACTTTTGCGACTGCCTGTTCACCGGCCAGCCGCCCGCAAGGCCCTCGACTCGATCTGTGTCTCTCCCGGGCCTTGACTACAGTCCAAGAACCGACACACCAGCAGCCGGCATCGTCACCGTGCTCGACCAAGGCCACCCGTCACGCTAGTTTAGCTGCTAACGTTAGCCTTCCTTGACCTTGTCCTCTGTGGTTTGCTTTTTCCCAAGGGTAAGGGTTCACTTCCTCATCTCCTGTTGCGTTGCTGCTTCGAGAGGGCACCTGGAACGCTCCTAGACGCCGCCCCCCTTTCGACGACAATCCTTCCCCTTCAAACAACTCAACGGTCGAATACGTTGCTGGCTGCTTTGCTCTCCTTCGAATTTGCTTCTGTTCAATATCAATATCTTCCCTTATTATACTATACTGGCTGGAGCTAGCATTTTTACTACACTATTACGCGCTATTGCTGTCGCTTTTTCTCAAATCACTGACCCATCCACGTCCAGGCCAATACAGTTGTTCGACAGAAACATACATCCGATCCCGCCGCAGCTTCCCGCGTTCCACCGATTTATTTCTCCCTTGATCGGACTGCCCAGACCACCCTTGCGAAGAACTAGAGCTCATACATTATACGATTCTTTTTTTATTTCTTCTTTTAAGCGATCGCCGGCTGTTTCTGGGAGTGACGTTGAATCGAGCGAGCCCACCCGACCCAGTCACCAGTTGACGTAGTTAATGGACCGACCGACATTTTAGGACGTTGAACAACCTTGCGCCAGGCTACAAGCCTCGAGCCTGCGAGCACTTGAATCTTTCTCTTTTGCATTCTTCGACTCAGCGCTACAATGACGACTACATTACCACGCCCGTCGCGGCCTTCAGTTGGGCCGCCCAACATGGCCCTACCGGCCTTACCAATGAACAAGACGCGCAAGAGCACAGGAAATATGCCTTCACCCACAACCAGATCAGCCCCAGGAACTCCTAGGTCTGGTCTTCGGACACCCTCTACAATGAGCCTGGCCCCTCCACATCCAACACCGTCGGCCGTACCCCCACAACCGAAACATGTGGCGGGCGTCAACGGTGCAGGAAAAACGATACGCAAGAGCGTCAGCATTAACTCTTTTCCGCAACCACCAAGAGGAGATACCCGCACAAGTAGTGGCGTGCCACCCAGCCCGAGAGGCCCTGAAAGGAGCCGATCTACACGGAGAACTTCCAAGTCCATAAAGGAATCAATGTACAGCACTTTCAGCTCGAGCACACCAAGTTTTTTGAACGGTAGCGGAGATGGAAAATCGATTACTAGTGTGCGCATGTCAGATGGTTTGATCAGCGTTTCATCACCGCCTCAGAGCCGTAGTTCCTCGGCACAGGACTCCTACTCTACTTCTGCCACGACGTACGATGACCCTGCGGAAGGCTCTGGCCAGAAGACCGACGCTGCCGCAGACAAGCGAGCATCAAAATATGACGGCAAAGGCAACGTTGTTGTCAGTGTACGAGTCCGGCCAGATGCTAATGGGAACAACGGGTGTCCTGAAGGTGAATGGATGGTTGATGGGCGCAAGTCGCTTATCTCCTTTAGAGGAAAGGATGGTGGTGACCATTACTATGGTATGTGGCTCAGCATTCGATGAGGAGTGCATATAGCTGACATTCTTCAGACAACGTTTTTACGACACATGACAACAACTCCCGAGTTTATGATCATATTGCGAAACGGCTAGTCCGACGAGTTATGGAGGGTTATCATGGTACTGTCTTTGCCTACGGTATGACCGGTACTGGTAAGACATTCTCGATGCAAGGAACCGCCTCTTCACCAGGTGTGATTCCCCTTGCCATCACCGATATCTTTTCATACATCCGAGAAACGCCCTCGCGAGAATTTCTGCTGCGAGTCAGCTACCTGGAAATTTACAACGAAAAAATCCAGGACTTGTTAAACATGGCTTCTGGGGGCGTGCAGCAGGATGAGATCAAGCTCCGCGAAGACAGCAAGCGAGGCGTCTATGCTACTCCGCTAAAAGAGGAGATTGTACAAAGTCCTACACAACTCTTGCGTGTCATTGCGCGCGGTGATCAGGCTCGAAGAACCGCCAGTACCCAGTTCAACGCCCGCAGTTCTCGAAGTCATGCTGTCGTCCAGATTGTGGTGGAGTCTCGAGAGAGAATACCAGGGGCTGCAGTCGCAAACGACAACAAACGATCTGGTCTCTTGCCCGGTGGCGTTCGGGTATCGACGTTAAGTCTGATAGATTTGGCTGGCTCTGAAAAGGCTGCGGAATCGAAGGAGCGCAGGCAAGAAGGTGCTCACATCAACAAGAGTCTGCTCACTCTCGGAACTGTCATTTCAAGGCTTTCAGAGTGGAAGGAGAAGGAAGCCAAGGGTGGTGATAAAGAAGGAAAGCATCTTCCTTACCGTGACAGTAAACTCACTCGATTACTGCAGGGAGCCTTGTCCGGAAATTCCCTCGTCAGCATCCTCTGTACGATCCAGATTGGGGCTGGGAACAGCGCGGCATTGGCCAATAATCACACATTGGAAACGATCAACACGCTCAAATTTGCCTCAAGAGCCAAGAATAGCATCGTCAGTCATGCAAGGAAAGCCGAAGAAGCCCTCGGAGCTGGCGGGGAGGGGGGAGCTAGAGTTTTGCTTGAGCGTTATCGCATGGAGATCATGGAACTACGTCAGCAACTGGAATCACAAGCGAAAAACAAGCAGAAGGAAGTGACAGAGGAAGATAAAGCTCACAATGAGGAAGAAGAGAAGGCCAGAAAAGCCGAAGCGGCAGAGCGACACGAGGAACAAATCCTCGAGATGCAGCTTGCGCGAACCGCTCTCAAAGAACGAATCGATCATTTGAATCGCCTCATCCTCAGCTCCAAGTCGATCGGCGTCAACTCGAATGGATCAATGAGCTCACTCGGCCAGTATGCGCGGTTCTCACAATTTTCTCAGATCTCGTTGCCAGCGTCCATCCGGTCGTCGGTGGCTACTTCTGTAGGCGGCAAGCCGCTCATGGAGCGAACATCATCAATGACATCGGCATCATCCACCATCGGCCGTCGATCTAGTGGCGACCAGAAAGCTAGGGAGGAGATGGGCGAGGTAGACGATGACAGCACTGGGGAGCTTGGCGACGGCACCGCATCTTTGACGGCGCAAAATCGTGCACTTCAGGCTGACCTTGCGGACAAGAACCGATATATTGCGACGTTGGAAAAGCGTCTTCTACAAGCACGTCGTGCGAGCTCGAGCCGGGCATCGGTAGGCTTTGCGGCGCCGAATAAGGGCATCATGGTCGGAGAAGACCACAGCGTGTCTGCTGCAATGAAGGAAAAAGACGCCGAGATTGCGGATCTGCGAGCAAGATTAGACGACAAGGACAGAATGCTGGCAGCATTGAAAAGTGCCGCGCGGTCGCGAGATACGGCCGAAGCAACTGTTGAGCCTCGCTCATCACTGCAACAAGAACGGCCTACCAACGTGCTCGACAACACCAATCCAGTGGAGGCGGAGAAGAAGCGAAGCCGAGGTGTCGATGAAATGAACATTCTTTTGGACGAGATGCTCAACGATAGAGTTGAGAAGGGACAAGTGGTACGGGGCAAGCGAGGCAGCGTACGTCTGGTAGGCGGGCAAAAGATGGACTCTTTAGCAGAACCCAACTTTGAACCTCTGCGCCAAACTCCTACGCCGAGTCTCATTGAGGAGAAGAAAGACGTGTCACCAGAAACATAGAAGAGTATAGAGCGTTGTGCGCTTTATTTTTTCTGGCCTTTTAGAGTCATTGGGATGAAAAGAAGCGTTAAGTATATAGGCGTTTTACGGAAAGGGGATTGTTTCTTGTGGGAATTGGGGTTTTGTTTGCGTTATACCCGATGTTCCTTTCCTTTACCATGGCGAGAGAAGGCGGAATGGCAAGGTCCAAGGGGACATGTTTTGATTCTTATGTTGTTAATGTGGTCGGCCGCATTATTCGTTTCTGGGAGTCGGTGAGCAACAGCAAACCGCAGAACCCGCATTGTGTTATGTGAGCAACCTCTTGTTTGGACCAGGGAGCGGGCGGTAACATGCCTCTTTATGGGCATCATTTCCTTATTTTCACTTTGCAGTCTGAGCAAAGATGGACTCACAGTTGTGTACTATATCATGATGAGTTTGAGGCGGGAACATGTGGCGGCAACGCCCGAATCTCAGCAGTTTTCTGTTACAGTGAGTTAATGACGGGGAATGAGAAAAGAACTCGGAAAGATAATAATGAAGACTTTTCCTAATGCCCGTTGCAAGATTGAAATGAAAGCTGGTAGTGATGTTGAGAGTTTGGATAAGGTAAGTTCAAGGAAACTTTATTAGATTTAGCTATAACTCGTAACAACATCCCGAGGCAATTTGATTAAGCTCAACACAAAGGACACACTAGATTCTGAGGTTACTGACTATCCATCATCATCTAGTAGAGTTGTGATCTTGGGAGATCTGTCTGTGGGTGTTTCAAGAGCCATGTTGAGGAAAGCCGTCCTTCTCACAAAGTTCACATAGACTGATTCCGGAAGTATCTAAGTCATAAAGACAATTGACCTAGTCCGAGCATCATGACATTTTGCATGATCCAAACCTGAGAGGTGGCGCAAGAGCAACTTCACACGAGACCTTGATGCTCAGACCCGAGAGTGAGTTGTTTCTCACACAAACATAAAACATGTGAAGGGGGAGGTATCACGTAGATTAAACCACGTCGTCATCAATTTTAGCAAGTTCCTGATCTGTCATGATCGGTTTACTCACCCCTACGAAAGAAGTCCGAGGGATAAAGGAAGGACTCTCTTGTTTATTGCCATGTGTGGTCGAAACGACGAGACAAACTCAAGAGTGCCTTCTTTACGAGATTAACACGAGGAGGACATTTGGGGAAGGGATCCCTGGCTGACGCCTTCTTTTTGATTGGCCTTGACCGTTGAAAGCTGCCAAATCTGAAACATAGCCTAGACTTAGCCCAAAATCAAGCCCCGGCCTTTTTCTTTTTGCTTTTTTTTTGCTTTTGCGTGCCACCCCTGCCAAGATTGGCAAGGAGCTGTACCTTGCAGAAGCGCCGACTACGGTGAGAGGCTCTCGGACCTCATGAGCATGAGAGTGATGAGCTCCTTTGAGGATTCATGATTCAATCCAACAGGAAAAGCGGTAAAGCTGCAGTAGCACGATCTGTTTCGGTTGCCGCCAATAGTTGGTCCCAGTCTCGTGACAGGAAATCCAGTGAATTGCATCACCACCACTTTCGACCTACATTATTCCTTGTATTGCTAGAAGCGCTGCCATCTCGTTGGTCCATGACAGATATTCTGTAACAGCTCGCAACTCAAAACGCGCGAGATCTGCTGCTTTCCGTGGAATGATCGTCGGTAAACAGAACATACTGTGTTTCTTTTCAGTGCTGTGCACAGCAGCCTCTGGTGGTGTCCTTGCCTAATCAGTCTGAGGTGAACCATTGCTAAACCCTGGCACTCCTCCGTTGTTTGCAAGTCCCTTCTCGAAACCCCCGCAACGTAGCACCATTGGATCCTTGGCTTACTTAGATTTTGATGCTTATGTCTAGTAGCTTGAGATGTGGTCTGAGGGGCGGGGTGATTACATGTAAGGTATCTATCTAGACAAATTGCTTGCTAAGTGAATATGATGAAATTTGGAAGATATCGCGAGGCCAGTGGTTGTTAATCTCGCTCCTAAGTGCTAAGTATAGGACAAAAAGGTGTATCTTCTATCAATTTAGCAAACGCAATCACGCATTTCTAGGTCGTGCCTACCCAATCTGATGTATTACCCGCGCTGAAGCATCCCGAGGCAGGTTGTGCTTCGGAGCTGCTTCCTATCCAGGATGCACCCTGTCCTGGCTCGAGCCCCATCCGGCCTTCGCCAGACTTATTCTACCTCTACCTTATTTACTCCGTATCTAATTCTAGAACTTCAATTTCTTGTCCTCTATGTTCGTCGGGTTCTGTGTCTTTGCTTTTATACTCTGATTCTTTACTGCAGGTTGAAGGCTTGACGTCTTCTCTTACAGCCTGAGCTCTTGTTCAATTCTTTCTACATTCCTTATATCTTCGTCCTACTGCCCTCACTTTGAACCGTCTTGACCCGACTTCGATTCATAGGGCTTTTTATTTGAATACGCAGTTCCTTGGTGTTCGGAACAAGCTTGCCGAACGACTTGATGCCTCGCTCAAGTTCATGACGACCGACGCCATACACGAATCTTCAATCAGGGCGTTTGTCTGAGAATCGGGAGGGAGCATCGTCTGCTTTCCGAGTTCCAAGTGAATAGCGTTCAAAGACGGAAGCCGAGCTTTGTTTGCTTTGGTTACACCAACCGGTCAAAACCAGCAACACTTATACGAATCATTCTCGACACTCCTTTAGTCAGAACATCTGTCGAGCACGACCTGGACTGTCGTCTCCCAGACTTATTTACCATTCTTCTAGTCTGCGACTTCTCAAAGAAATATATTTCGAACTTCGATCATCGACTTTCCTTCACTTCCTCAACTTGACTATTTGGCACTTAGAACACGAATTCACAATGTCAACGCCGTCCCAGTCCAAGATGTTAGTGGCACCACCTGCACTCAACCTGCGTAGAGCTGCCTCTTATAACTCCTCAGATCGTGGACCAATGTCAGCGACATCTTCGCGATTCAATTTCAACCACATCTTCTTTTCACCACCGGCTTCTCCAGCTCTCCCAGCGCTGGTACCTCGACTTCCAAAAAAGACCCCAAGCCAGATCCTCGTCACTCGGCCAAGCCGAGTCTTTCGACGGCTTTTTCTTCTTGGAATCTTCCTGTCGATCACATATTTCGTGGCATTGGCTTTCCAGAATCCCGATGCCATTCCAGCAGCAGTCTGGCCCTACTTTACTCAACAAGAGTTTGAGATGGTGGGCCAGGATGCGTTCCCAGACTTTCCTACACCCATTCTCATCAATGATAACAAAGGCCGCTCTAAGTGGACAGTCTATATCCCGCCAAACGGGGATTTTCCTTTGACCATGGAGCAGTATGCTGAGATGGGTAGCCAGTGTCGTGAGGTTTCCTCGCGAGCAAGAGATATTCACCACAAGGCCCCGCTCACTGAGAAGGCCATCATCAACTACGATGCCAAGGATGAATACTATATTGACGTCTACGAGGCCGAAAGAGCAGGACTGCTCACCCCAAGCAAGGGAATTCGCGCCAAGAACAAGGGCAAGTTTGTTGGGCTAGATAAGAAACAATTGAAGCACAAGCCCATATGTGAGAGCACCATGACCTTTGTCTTGGAAACTTCGGATGCTGGCCTGGGCAACACACTCATGATGCTGTGGACCTTTTACGGACTGGCTAAGCAGTTGAATCGGGATTTCTTCATTGTCGATAAACGCTGGGCTTACGGCTCCTGGACCGAGATCTTTGATGCTCCCCCTATGCCAGAATGCCGGCCACCCCCTAGGCACCACATGGTTCCTTGCCCCTTCCAGGCCCGTCATCTTGTTGTGTCGGCGGCAACAGCAAAAGAAGTGTTTCCCGCGTTGCTCGCCCAAAACCACCGTGTGGCCGGAACCGACAACGGATTGCGGGATCTCTTTGAATTGGCTCGTATGGGATACGAAGATCTTTTTTTCCTGAGTGAGGAGGATCAAGAGTATGTTGACAACCGCGTTACTAAACTGCAAGCAAAGGCAACCACTGAAGACAGCCTTACAACGCATGCACCTATTGTTGGACTCCACATCCGCCATGGCGACCAGCACCCGCTTGAGTTCCAGTATCGCGACACTTATATACCAGCTGATGTCTACCTCAAGCAGGTCGATAATTACGTGGAAGAGTATTATAACATGACGGGCACCGAAGTCACAAGCGAACGCCATTACATCACCCTTCTTGCTTCTGACGATCCTACGGTCCATGAAGAGCCCGAGTTCTCAAATACTATTCTTTCTCAGGATCGGATTCGCCTAGCCTCAAAGGGGGCTATTGATCACGCGAGCGGCAATTCACGTGCGCTCCATAGCTTTGTTGAAAACACATTTGGCTGGGAAGGAGGATTCTTTGCTCCTCTGTTCTGGAATCTCGGAGTTGACACTAAGAACAATGCTGCCGAGGCACCAGCCGGGGTTACGGTTGAGAATGTGAACGAGGAAGCCAGACATATGGCACCTCCATCATACGAAACGTTGAGACTCCGGAGCCTTGTGGGTCGGGCTTACATGATGGACCTTGCTGTTCTTTCCGAGTCAAGCGATAAGATTGTGTGTGCCGTCAGTGCCATGGGATGCCGACTGTTGGCCGTGATGATGGGTTGGGAGGACAGCATAGAAAACGGTGGTTGGTACAATGTGGATGGATCCTATGGTTGGACGGGCATTGACTGGTAGACCCGGTCTTGACTATATCCTTTCAATCACTTGATTGGAATTATCAAGTTGAACAAAGGAATTAGACACAGGCCCAAAAGAAGAAAAAAGAAAATTGACGAGGCATTGATGATGTTGGTTGGCGTTGGTTCTGGATAACAAACAGGATACCAGTCTTTATTTTTTTCCATTGGTCTCTAGCCTTGTGAAGAAAAAGTACATAGACCTATCATAGTATATAATCTAAATATTGAGAATACCAGTTTGATCTAGCAGGTTGATATAATATTTGAAGCTTGTAAAAGACGGTCCCAGTAAGTTTGACTCCTAAGGCGACCTACATGCAAGTCTATTTCCACAAGGGGCGTTGTATGTAGCATTTCCCGACTCGTAATTCTGCATGACAAACAAGAGTATACATCAATATGAACCATTAGTAGTATTCTACAGGTGCTATTAAGTAACATTGAATATAGCATGCCAAATCATCAACTTGATTGCAGTGTACAAATCATCCCCTGGCTTGACTGTGATGGACTGCTCGGCGGATAAAAGTGGATCATCCGGGCCTGCAGCCCATCATGCTTTCCATGTTCGCGCGGCGCGATTCTCCAAGCATCTAAAGTAACTTGGCTCACTTATTAATCTCAACTTCAACTTGATCTTTCAGCTTTAATTTACCTTCATAACCCATATTTCTTTCTCCCTTTTTCAATACAAAGGAGTATCGCATTTCTACGTAATCTGTTCCTCTCAGTAGAGAGCATCGCAGGCTATCTACCTAGCTCTTTGAGCTCTCAGTCGCCAACATGTCTACACCTACACCCAAAGATGGCCAGCCAGCCTCGAAACCACGACTCAAAATCAACGTCAGCCGATCCTCCTCTTTCGTAGCCGACTCAAATGCGACACCATCAACCTCGGCCCCGGCTCCAGCTGCCCCAACGCCGACCGAGGGCGCCCGCAAAGTGAAGCTCAAGATCGGAAAATCAACACCCTCGACACCCGCCGAGCAACCCCCGGCCAAGACAAAAGCAGGTCGGCTACCGAAGCCCACACAGAAACTTGTCGAAAGCAAGAAGCGACCGCACGATGATTTAGATGATGAATTGGGCTCGGCGCATCCCACGACAAAGATCAAGCTCAAGCCGACCAAGTCAGGACTCACTCCAACGGTAGTGGTGAAGCCGAAGGGACGCGCACCAGTACATCCGCCAGGAGATGGCTACGATTCAGAGGCAAGCGATCGAGAAAAGGACCCTTCGATCGAGGAGCAGTTTGTCCTGAGAATGCTACCAGGAGAGCACTGCGAGTACGTGCGCTGGTGCATGGAGAATGGCAAGATGGGCATCCCACGGAGTGCAGGTGGAGCAGATATCCAACTAAAGTTCTTTGAAGAAGATACTCGAAGGGCCGTCTTGACAGTCAAAGGCCAGCCGTTTGCTGCTGTCATGGTGGACTTGCCTACAATTACCGAGGCCATGAAGACGTGGGATCGCAAATCATTCCTCAAGTCAGCCGACATCTGCCAGATGCTTCTTGTCTTTGCAAGGGTCTCCAATGAGGCTGAGGCCAGGCAAGCGCCTCTTCCGAGCATGATCGATCAGCACTTTAAATGGCCACACGGCCTAACACCGCCCATGCACGATTGCGTGAACCGTCGATTCGCAAAGACAATCAGCCGCAAAGAGATCGAGGACAAGGAAGCAGAGGTCGAACGCCTGCTCGCCGAGGACGCTAAGGCCGGCTCGACGCGCTGGGAATGGGTCGACGAAAGCAAAGACGACGAGGAGGACGGCGCAGAAGAGGATGCAGAAGGTGAGATGGACGAGAGCATGGACTACTTCCAAAGCCAGGACGTATTCGGCGAGGCAGAAGACGATCCCGACCTCGAGGCCGATCTGGAGGCTGCTTTCGCCGACAACACCATGGGAGAGGCGTCTGCTACAGCTATGGACGCTACTACACCCATGACGACCACCCAAATCGACACTCCTGCGGCTATACATGAGAGCATCGAGTCTGACGAGTCCGAAGAGGTGTCTGACGATGATGATGACGACGATGAGGATCTGGATGACGATGCTCGTGCCCAGCGTGACGAGGAGCAGGGTGTAAAGGATATCATCAATGACCTCAAGAAGCAGCTGGCCAACAAGCAGGCCGAGCTAGCTCGCACTGCCAATAAGATTCTACGCACCCGCATCGAGCAGACCATCAAGCAGCTCAAGTCAGAAATCGAGCTCAAGAATTCATCCATTGGTATTGAAACGGATGATTAGATTCTATGGACGAGAGGTTGGCATGATTAGATATTGGACTTTAATGCTCAACGGCAGTACAGAAAAGAGGCTTATGGCAGGCAAATGGCGTTTAGGGGTAGCTCAGGACTCGGGCGAGGAATGATTAACTATGGACTGTGACACCAAATACCACAATGCATATCTTCAAACAAGTAGCCCAAAGGGACTTGCAAATTGTCTTGCGTCTTTTTGTCTTGATCCTCGACAGTATGATCTTCGGAGCTTCTCAACACTTCATCATACTGCCACAAAATCCCAACTATCAACTGCTTTTTAGCAAACCCACGTCAAGCCCGGCTCAAGGCTCGCAGAGTTTGTGCCTTATTGGCCACCAAGACGACTTTCGCTATGTCTAAGACATCTTGCCACGATACGTTGCTGTAAAGCTCCTCAAGACTTTGCGGATTCTTTGCCTTGCCTTGTCTGGTCTTGGTTGTACGTTTCTGCATCGTTTGCTGAAGTATCTTGGCGAGACCCGGATCTCTTTGGCCCTGCTTCTTGAAATAACCAGCAATGAACTGGTTCTCTTTCATCTTGGTCACCTTATGCTCACGGTTCCATCGTTTGGTGGAGCTGATGGCATCGTTGATGCGTGATTCGGAGTTTGACGAAGATGGAGAGCCTTTGGTACAGGTCAGTATTTTAGACTGGCTTGACTGGCTAAATAGTACTCACTATGCTGCTTTTGAGCGCTCGTACTGAGCTGCACCCTCGCTCGCTTCATTGCTCGAGTTTCCCTTCTTGAGATTGGAGGTATTTCCTTAGCTGGTGATGTATCCTGCACTGGATCTTTGCTCTTCACAACGACGGGCTCAGGGGCCTCACTTAGTCGATCTGAAATTTCATCTATCTTGGACCTTGCTTCTTCAAGCTGTCTGTTCCATTCAATTGTAGTCTCTGTCATGTCTTTCTGCAGCCTCTCAACGTCGGCCCGAGTAGCGGGCTGGTTGCCCTCCATCGGAGACATATACGCCTTGATTGTCTGGACTTCATACATCATCTTTGTCATTCGGTCTTCATTCTGGCGTCTGAACTCTTGATCTTCGGCGGTACGTAGGACGAGCTTCTGAACATCCCGTTCGAGACGATTCGCTAGTGATGAGATGGCGCGGAGGTTGAGTTCAAAGTTCATACTTGCCAGCGCCTCTGCCTGCTTCAAGAGTCTCATTCCTTCGTTTGTAGGATGATCGATATTTGTAGTAGTGGAGGAGTACATGACAGCCGGAACGGAAGTGGCACTAGTCATCGGGTTTGACCAGTTGTTCGAGGCCTGACTTGGTGGCGGCGAAGGAGGAGCGCCAACCCCCGTAGGAACTGAGCGCCGGCGCTGTTGAATCATGGCGAATTGAGCTTAATGGAATTATGACGGATTCACATTCAGACCTTTCTTGAGCGGCAATATAGCGTAGATGAGATGGGCGAGTGGCAATGTAGAACAAAGGAAGCGGACCAGATGATCGACGAGATGTCGAATGTTGAGTGGAAGAAGCCAAGGTAGTTCAAAAAAGATTTTGACCAAGTATTAGTTTCAGTGACCATATCTCAGGGAAGGAGTGATGAATGGCAGAGAAGAGATTGGAAAGAGTATTCAAGCAGGTACCGCAAGTAGATAGGTCCGGAAGGAAGAAAATACAGGAGGCAGGAGCTACGTTACTTGCACATGCACCACCAAGCACATTAACAACTCACAACTCCAGGAAATAATCGATAAATGAAACTTTTAAAGTCTCAAAAGATGCCCTATAGATAGCATTAGATGGTGCTACTTACTGTACCATATTCAATCAAAGTTAGTTGCCGACAAACAAAATCTGCATACCCACAAGGCACACCCCGTTACTCCAGATCACCAATAACCTCAGCGTCTTTCCCCTTTAGCCTCTCCTCGCCAATCCACTTCATAAACAAGCCTACATCCTTAGCAACCGCCCCAGGCAGACCCAGCTTCTGCGCCCACATGGGCACCATCCCTTTGGCGTCAGACACAGTCCCCATCATCCACTCCAAACTCCCGTCCTCCAACTCCCTAACCCGCTCGACACTCGTGTAAGCCCCTCGGATCGGACCCTCATGTATAGTCGCATCCGTCGCCTCATCACTAGCCCGGATAGCGATCTGGACAACTAGAAACTCCTTGCGGCCACGCACCGCGGCCGTGGCTTGGAGCACGGGAAACACGCGCTTTGAGAGCGGGCCGGGAAGTTCGTGGACCGACTCTTCGCGACGGAGAGTCCAGTCGATCCAGGTGTCGCCCTCGAGTTGGACCTCGATACCTGAGCAATCCCACTCTTGAAGCCGCGCAAAACTCACCACGCCAGGCGTAAATGCCTTTTCCGCTTCGGCGTGCTGCTCCTTGAAGCACCTTACAAACTCATCCCAAGCCGCCGTTCCCTTTTCCTTCTTTGCTTCGTGAGTGCTTCGTCGTAGTGCCCAGAGCTCCGTCTGGGCTTTGTCGGGAGTGACGCCAAGGTCAGGATTCTTCTGAGCAACTATCCCGAGGGTCTCGCCGTCGACATTGCGCTCAAATACATGCACAGGAGCCGTGGAGCCGTCATATGTCTTGACTGTCTTGTGGTGCCATATATCAGCTGTAGAGCGCAACTCTGTAGCTGGCTCCACTGATGGGATCTCTGAAGGCACGGAGCTTATAAAGGGTACAGCTTCAAGAAAGATCGAGGCGAGAAGGACCTTGAGTTCCTCGGTCTGGGCTTCTGCAGCTGGAAGTTTGGAAGGATGGATACCCCAGAGACGGACGAGAGGGCCATATGACTCGCTCATGATGTCTTGATGATGGGAGTGGGCTGCTGGTCCCTGGCTTGGTCAAGGGTATCGATATAAGGGTAGTATTCGATTATTGGGTCCTTGTTCAACTTGGTAACTTAGGAGCTTGCAATTGAAACCGTCCAAGAACCAAAACCATACAATTGATGAGTAAAAAAAACCGTCGAAGCTTGTGTTGTCAACGCGAAAACACGAGGGTGCAGTCTCAGCTGCTCTGAGCTCAATCGTCGTCATTGATGGCGTTCGCCTCGGTGGGGTTATTAGTTTACTCTGCCAACTTCCAACTTGATTCACATTAATTCAATTCCAATGTCTCATGAGACCGTCTCTCACTCACCTAGCTATGATATGAGATCAGCACAGCCACGAACAGCCCAAGCCAGAAATAATAGGATAGTAATTCATCTCTTGATCGTTGCTTATTAAATATGTATAAGATCTATAGCCAGAACTTTGCTGACTTTGCATGACATTTGACTTCTTTTTAAAAAACCAGCCCAGCCATTACAAAACGCTCAACTCCTCAGCATGCCCGTTGCATTTGCTGCATATATACAACTTATTTCGTGTCTTTGCATCATTCCTGTCAAGCGTGAATCTACTGGCGTCTCTCCCAGTAGATGTTGGCTGGCTCCAGGGGTCGCGAGAAGAGCGACGCGTAGTCGGTATCAATCAGAGTGTTACCGCCGTCCACGTTGCGGAACTTGAACTCACGAACAACCTCAGCAACAATGGTCTGCAGCTGGGCGTTGGCAAAGTGCTCGCCGATACAGCGGTGACGGCCGGCACCAAAAGGCAGGTAAGGAGAGGCAGAACCCTTGCTGACAAGACCGTAGCCGTAGTCAACCTTCTCCTCCTCGTCGCTGTTCTTGACCATCCTAGGAGCATTGGGCGAATCGGCCTCCCATCGGTGGGGATCCCACTCGTCGGGGTTGGGGAAGTAGGTAGGATCGGAAGCGCTGACACCAGGTGCGGCCAGAAGAGTGTGCGAGGTCGGGACAACATACTTAGTTCCGGGAACGGGCATGGGAGACTTGACGGCGCGCATAATAGAGTGAATAGGGGCGTGGAGGCGGAGGGTCTCCTTGACGATAGCCTGGTTAAGGGGCAGCTTTCCAAGAGCCTCGTATGTCAGAGGGGGCAGATCAGCGCCGAGAGCCTTGACCTGCTCCTGGTAGAGCTCTTCCATGATATGGGGGTACTGGGCGAGACGGAGCATGATCCAAGAGCTGGTAGACGAAGACGAGTGTTGGCCAGCCATGAGCAGGGCAATCATCATGTGGGCGATCTCGTGATCAGGGACAGGGGTACCGTTCTTGTAGGTCGAGTTCATGAGGTGCTTCATCATATCGTGCTCAGTCTCGTCGTTGTCGCGAGCACGACGCTCCTTGATGGTGTCCATGTAAATCTTGGCAACAGTGCGCTGAGCGTGGTCACGCTTGCGGTTCCAGGGGAGAGGAGCCCAGTGAAGCATAAAGTTGATGGGGGTGAAGCCCATGTCGAGGTCGTGGTAGAGAGCGGCCAGAGACTCATCAAACTTGTTACGGATGGCGCTGCCCTGGAGAGCGTGTGAAGCAGTGAAGATGGTGATCTCGGCCATTTTCTTGGGGATGTCGACAATGCCAGACTTGCCCTTGAAATCGGGGCTCTTCTTGAAGTAGTTGCGCACCTCAGCAGAGATGATGGGAACATAGGATCGGAAGGCTTCGGTGGTGAGGGCAATCTTCATGAACTGCAGGATTCTGTTAGCACACTTGTCGGATCGACAGCTCTTTTCAGTGGTTTCTTACCTTCTTCTGCTCCATGAGCTTGGCATTGGGGCAGTCGTAGACAACATCCTTGCCAAAGACGGGAGTGGTAAGGACAGTGTAGATCTCCTCAGCGCAGACATCCTTGAGCTTGCCGTTAAGGATGAAATCGTTTCCAGCGGGACCAACAGCAACGGTAGTTTTCTTGCCGAGGAGGACAAAGGTGAAGACATCACCATGCTAGCGCAAAGTTAGCCATGATCACCGCTTTTATTTATAGCACTGCAACCTTGAGAGCGTCTGGCGCCCCCAATAGCAGATGCGTGTCCCGGGAGAGGCTGTAAACTTACCTTGGCGCGGTTCTCCTTGAAGAACTTAGGGGGGTCCATTCCGTAGGTGACGGTGCTTCCAACAAAGGGGAACCAGTGGAAGACCAGAGGGGGTTCATTGGGGTTCTTAAAGAGCAACTGGCTGGCGACATTGAGAACAACGGAGAGAGCGATGAATGCTCCCAGACCAATTCCAATCTGCTGGCCCAGAGGAAGCTCTTGGTATTGTTGCGCGAGCGGATGGCCCGCGAGGTCGTGGAGGAGACCCATGTTGGGCTTGGTAAGGAGGGAGATGCGGTTTTTGCGGTCCGATTATCGAAAGACGGAGCGACGGTGAGGAGTAGATATTGAGAAGAATTCAATGAAGCTCAACGTCAGGGAGCACTAGAAATCCCAATGACGAGTCTGCCAAACTAAGGTAGAGAGAGACTGATAGGAAAATGAGAAAGAAGTAGAACAGATGGCGAAGGAGATTAACTGATATGTAATTGCGACAGACCCCGACGTCCTATTTTTCGGACCGGGGTCTTGTTTAGTTGGGAGAAAGGACCCCACCCACCTGCCGAGTTGCTGCCAGTCGACAGAATGGAGGGCACACCGCCTGCACGGGCTCTTTCGAGGTGGTTCATGATTTACAGCATGCGGCTGCGGCTTCTGCTGAAAAACGTACTACGTAGCAGCAAAAATTATGACGGGACGGTACCTGGAAATAGTGGGGTGCACAACTTCCCGTCATGAAAGGGTGTGATGTGATTGGCTGTATGGCTTAAGTAGCTACGGATTCGTATTCGCATCTACGTTTTAGGAGGCAAGATCTGGACCTTCTTCCCTCCTTTTTCGCATTCTTATCGGCCCTGCCATTTAAATCGCCCATTGGCTGCGTAGATGGCTTACGTACATATAGATTGTGCCAAGTTTGTTTTGTGCCTCCATTGTTAGTAGGTAGGTAGAATTTGTCTATCAATGCATCGCTCACCAATTACTTCATCATGAACCTTTATGAGAACGACCTTGAAGTCAAGTGAAATTAAAGTGTTTATCCCTTATTCTCTCAGCTCATCGACCGCTTCTTACCCCTTGCTCTTACAGACGGCTCTGGATCTTGATATGTTCATAAAAATGGTCTGATGAGTTGTCAGCAGTGCATGATTGGCCGTATTGTTCATGGTCCGAATAAGAGCCCGACTCTTTATGAGCTGTGAACCACCGGTTATTTGATGTGACGATGCTCGAATCATTTTCAGGGTCCTCGATGAATAAGATCATGTTGGCCATTGGTCAATGGCTTCTCGATGTTTTTGATATTACAAGGGTTTTGAAAACCCGGTTCAATGGCAATATCCGCATTCACATGCCCATCTGCTCTGATATCTATCTACGATTTCTGAAAGACGTTCGGTCATGAGTCCCTTAATTCTTGAGAATTCAGATCAATTGTCCTTTTTCGATACTGTCGCCAATGCTGTAATTTGTATTTCTCAGCGGTTTAGCTGAGAAGTCAGGATATGATGATATAGAATTCATCTCCATCCGACACACCTATACCCAGCAACTGTACTAATCGATTACCCCTGACGCCGCCGCAGATAATAGAAAAAAACGTACTATTTATTTCCAAGGCCCCGGATCACTCCGATCACTTAAACCATTCTCTCAAAAGCCCCGCTTAATATGGGCTGACGTTCGCGGGGCAGCTCATCTTCCACAAGAAGAAAAACGTCGTCCGCCTTTCTTCCGTATTCGTGAGAGACGGGACGGTGAACGAAAACCCGGCCCCCGTCTTCCGTCCCGGCCGGCACCGACGTGAATAACGGCCCGGACAGGGGCTGACGAGGGACTCCGGCAGATATTGACAGATGAGCCGGGTAAGACCGTTTTCTCCCCACTTGAGCAGGTTAATCTGTTGATGTTGAACGTTCTAGCCATGTTTTGTGAGGCTCTTGAGGAATCACTGTCCAAGATCTCGTGTAAACCTATGACATATATGGCGTCGTTGATGAGCATTGTGTCTTATGAGCGATATCAGGATGAGAATAAGGTTGGCTTCAAAAGTCCATAATGCTCGGATAGAGGATCTTCCAGTGTTCTCGTACCTGTTGTATTCTGGCATCCTTACGGGAAGTTCACGGGACTCATGCCTACGTTACCGCTCTTGTTTCAATCTCATGTTTCAATATTCAAGACTCTTCACGGGACCAGAAGCAAGACACTGGAGTAGATCAGCTGCGTTGACAGAGTAAAAGGTACTACGTAGTAGATGTTCATCGTTTGATAGAATACCTCGATAACATTCTGAAACAACAACTTTGTTATGATTAAGATAAACTTGTTCATATATGATATTTTTATTCTCATACCTCGGGCTATAACCAGAACATGAGGGGAATATTACCGACGCCTGTAATCGAAGGTATCTACAAACTCGTCAAGCTAAAAGAATACGTAAAATAGAATCCATCCCAAATTCTCCATGATATCACCAAACAATGCGCGCAAAACTGTATGAATGCATCAACGTATCATCACCTATACGTAATGAGTCGTTAGATGTGAATAAACGCCGACATCACCTCGCCAGGACCATAGCTTCGCATATATCGTGACTGTAATCGCCAATATCATCTGATCAACTCCCCCATAATGCTCACCTCCTTGAAAACCATTCTTTAGTGATCACCTGAAAATCCACTTCGCCCTTGGCCGCCTTTGACCTGAAAAGGGTATGTCAAAATCCGTCATAACCGATTTCAAGCAACGATGCTCTTGCCAACGGCACCCCATCGAAGCTTGCGTAGTCCACTACCCGACGAACGGATGACTTCCTGGCCGCAGGATGTAGTCTCGTTAACACCGCCAACGCCGCTAACGCTTGCTGCCAGCATTTCTTGCTTGCCAACCTCTCGTCCGATAACGTACCCGGCACCGAATCCAACCACTGATACGAGAACGACAACGCCGGCGCTGACAACCCATGTGAGAAGGGTTGGTGAGATTGTAGGCTCTTCCGCCTGGGCAACCTTTTTCTTCTTAGTAGCCCGTGGAGCCGTTGCCGATCCAGAGCTGTGCTTGCCTCTTTCGGAGGTTCGTGAAAGGGTTCTCGTGGGGGAGCCCCGTTTGCGGGGCGGAGATGGGGCCGTGGGCCGCTGGGCTGGTCTTGGTCTTGGTGGCTCGGTTGATAGCTCCGACTCTGGCACAAGGCGCAACTCCATGGGCTGGGAGCTGGGACCTACACCTGCGTTCGCGGCTCGCTGAGCCTCTGCTTCCTCTTTCGACTTGGGCAGGCCTCTAGCCGCTTGAGCGCAAGAAAGAAGAGTGGTTAGAGATGCACGAAGGGCTGCATCGTTCTCTTCGCGAACGGCCGGGGACATGAAGCTTGGACCGTTACGGTGGGGCCGTGTCTGAGACCGTTGAGTAAACGACGGTCGTGTAAGACCGCTATGAGGATGGGCAGGGGGTGCAGATGGAACAGCAGGAGCAGAATCTCTCCTTTGTGTAGATGGATGGGTAAAGGCGTTTGGCTGAGGGCGAAAGACAGGTTGCTCAGCAGGACGATCAGACACTCTTCCAAGCGCAGTGACGTTATCACCGTCTGACTCGGCCTCAGAATCCAAATCCATCTCTTCCTCGGACGGGTGGGCGTTCTCGGTCGAGCTGGTAAGGAGGCGATCATCCTCGCTATCACTCTCGTCGTACTCTTCTTGGCTGCTCATATCGGCGGCAGATACGTTGTGGATGGCCGTTTGTTGTTGGTGAAGCGATCTCGCCGATGGCTGTAAGCGGCGCCGGCGTACGTATGGATTCCCAACGCGCAACCCAGTTGTAACTATTTCATCGCCGATACTCGAAAGCGACGAGGACGAAGGCTGTGATGATACCTCCACCCAAGATTCGGGGGCTGTCAAGTTAGCTGACATGCGCGGAGAGGTTAATAGAGCTGGCGAGGACCAACCATCAAAGCGTCTCTGCTGAGGAAGTCCAGGACTCGATCTCGCGCCGTTTGGTGACATCCTACTTCCCTGCCAATTCTGGTTCGCTTGTCCGTCCATCTTTTGTCCCTTTTCGGTTTGTTGTTAAGTTGAGTCCTGGGGGAAACACGGCAGAGTTCCGGGGTATGGCGCTATCCGAACCCACTTGCTTCTTTGCGCTCAGAGATCTTGTTATTCAGGGGTAGGTAGACCGAGACGACGGAAAGTAGATGATGCAGTGAAAGGAAGGAACAGAACCAAATGAAGGTATTAAAAAAAGTAATAGGGGAGGCCACCTCTTGAGGAGCGAAGTCGGGGCTGGGGGGGAGTCGGTTGGGTGGTCTTTGTTCGAGGCACGAGAGCACGGTCTCAACGCTCACTGATAACGATAAAGGTAGAGGTACTTGAGGATGTGTGGGGCGACAGTGCGAGCGCAGTCAGCACTGCGGTGAAGCACAGCCATTCTTGGAGCAGGATTGCACCAATTGATGATACTTTTTTCATGCCGTAACGATGACGCTTATCTCATCGCACACTGTGCCTTCGTGATCTCAAGGGAGCTGAACTAGCCACTAATAAGTACTTTTACTTGAGCACACAGCATCAACATGCCGGTCATGAGCCAGGGCCAGGGCGGGGTTGCCCAAATGAGTCGCAGATAATCTTGAATCGAACATCTATCATCGTGTGTTTCCAACTTCTACCTACGTCTAACAAGAACCACAAGGCTGATTGGTGTTTGTATTCATCTAATAACTGAAAACTCCAAGTATAATAATTTACCAGCCTAAAAGCACAACTTGATTACCTTGCCAGGCTTGCTTACTCCCATATCCATGGGTCTATGTAGGTGATGTATGTTTTACCTACATGGAGCAATAAGACCTTAAAAGTCCAGAACTTGTCGAGCTGCTAATACTATTGGATCTACATCATGCGTGTTCCATGCGCCTGAGTTAAATCCAAGGAAAGCCCCCCTTCTTGGCTGTTTTATTTCCCGTCTTGGCTGCGGTTAGAATGGCGCGATGGCATCATGGTCTGGCGCCTCACTTCAGGCCAAAGACAACTACTGTACTTCGACTTTAGATTCAGATACTGTGCCTAAGCTATTCTACAGTGACTTCGGCATACGCCTCTTTGCTGTCAGTTCATTTGCTTAAAGGAACTCAAGGGCACTTACCTTGTATCCCAACCTACTCTACATAACCCATACCAGCTGACTACTAAGCCTGACCCAAACTCATTGCCCTTATCCATACATATTCCCCCCTCAACAAATCATCGTATAGCCAAAGTATAGGACGATCATGTTTACTTGCTCACGCGTTGGGGGCATAAGACTGGTCGCTCCACACACGCTGCCTGAGTCTCGAGTCATAACTGTGTACCACTCGGATATCATCTCAGGCATCCAATATATATCTAAATCCCAACTATACATTGTTGATGAGCCAAAGCCTTCAAGCAACTTCCTATGTAGCATGTCTCTAAGACGCATACTGTTTCAAGCCAAATATGAATCCATACCTAATAACCAATACTTACCTGTTCCTTGTTACTGTGTCTGGAACACATGATCTCCAGGCACTTTTGGTTCACCGTCAACCTCACTTTCATTTATCACAGCAACGGAGAAAGGTAGACCCCCGTGACATCATATGAATTGAAAAAAAAACATGATCAAACTTTTATTGCGCCCCAAATACTAAGAACATGGACGAATCCGATACTACATAATCGAAAGCAGAACGGCAGTGGTATACTCACCAACATCAAATCAGATGAAAACAAGTCCCGAGTGCAGTGTACATGGTATTATAAACAATCAAGGCGGTCTAGGTCGTCAAAGGCAGAATCATCATCAGCTGAAGCCCGAAGCTGGGCAGGCAAAGGCAGCGTAATCGCGTTTCGAAAAGCCCCCAGGACCCTCAGAGTATTCGCACGAACCGACTTGGTCCACTCCGTCATATCTTGAAAGACATAGGGAGCCTCTTCCCAAAGAGCCGTCAACAAATCCCTCAAGAAGCCCACGTGGTGTCTGTCAGAGTGACAGACTAGATCAAAACCCAAACAGCAAAGAGCCATAGTTATCGACCATGACGTCTCTGCAAGAATGCCACGAGCCCACGGTCCCAAGTGTAATAGCCCCCAGGTCTATCATCGCTTTACGCGTGTGAAGCGTATTCTCAAAGCCCACGACTCCACGAGGGAGTTTTAACTTGTGTTGAAACGACAGCCCACAAAAGCCCACTTATTGGTAAACCCGCCGAATGCCCTCGGTCCGCAACTGTTGCGTATGAACCCACGTTTAGTCAAACGAGATCTTGGTGCCAGAGTAGTTGGCAGGAGTGCGGTTAGCACCAGTGCCGAAACCACCACCACCACGACCGCCGCCACGGCCACGACCACCTCCGCGACCACCACCACGACCTCCGAAACCACCGCGGCCACCTCCTCGGCCACCTCCACGACCACCACCAAAGCCGCCGCCGCCGCCGCCCTGTTGAGGCCTGCTGCTAGCATAGTCCAGGCGGACGCTGCGAGACATGCGACCGTTGCCGATAGGGGCACCGTTCTTGGCCTCGAAGACCTGCTTAGCTTCTTCAACAGAGTTGAAGCTGACATAGCCGAAACCCTTCAAGTTGCCAGAGTCACTGTAAAGCGTTAGTGATATGATAGTCAGACAATACAGTAGAGTTACTTACGGGTCGGTAGGAAGGCGAACGCTAGCGACAGGAGCGACCTCACCGAAGAACTCGCGAACAGCATCCTGGTCAATGTCGAAAGGAAGGTTACCCACGAAGAGGGTCTCGCTCTCAGGGCTGACAGTGTCGCCGTGACGCTGGGCACGATCGGCAGCGCGAGCCTGGGGGTTGGCGTCGGCAGGCTTTGCGTTGGCGTAGTCAAGGTTGAGAGCACGACCCTCGATCTCGACACCCTGCATAGCCTCGTAGGCCTTGGTGCAAGAGGCAGCATCGTTGAAGTCGACGTATCCGAAGCCACGGCTGCGGCCAGTTCCCTTCTCGGTGACGACACGAGCGTTGGCGAGGCCATCAATGTGCTTGAATGCTTCGTACAGGGCGTTGTCATCGACGCTCCAGCTCAGGCTACCAGCGAAGAGGGTGGTAGGCTCGTCGGTCTTGGGCTTCTTGGACTCGGTCTCGCCATCATCCTCAGCCTTGCGCTTCTTGGAGGGAGCCTCCTCGGTCTTCTCGAGCTTGGCGCCAGCCTCCTCAGAGTCGTCGCTGTCGCTGTCATCGGAATCATCTTCGGAGTCGTCAGAATCATCGGAATCGTCAGAAGAGTCAGCCTTCTGTGAAGAGTGTTAGTAGATGTAGTCATTAAGAGGAAAGACAAGTACGAACCTTCTCGGCAGCCTTGGCAGCAGGCTTCTCAGCAGTCTTAGCAGCGGGCTTCTCATCCTCGCTCTCGTCATCAGAGTCGGAGCCAGAGTCAGAGCCGGACTCAGAGTCATCAGAGTCGGAGGACTCGGCCTTCTTAGCAGCAGGCTTAGCAGCAGACTTGGCAGTGCCGTTGACCTTGGCGGCCTTAGCCTTGGGCTTCTCCTCCTCCTCGGACTCGCTGTCAGAGGAATCAGAGCCAGAAGCAGAGTCAGAGTCAGAGTCAGAGTCAGAGTCGGAAGAGGCAGCAGCCTTGGCCTTGGCCTTGGTGTTGGCCTTCTTGGTAGTGGTCTTCTCCTCCTCAGAGGAAGAAGAGTCAGAGTCAGAGTCGGAAGCCTCAGACTCGCTCTCGGACTCGGACTCAGAAGAGGACTCGGGCTCGGGCTTCTTCTTGCTCTTCTTGGAAGACTCCTTCTCCTTGGTGATCTTCTTAGCGGCAGACTTGGCAAGCTCCTTGGACTTGGACTTGTCGGTCTTTGAGGGCTTGGTGACACCTCCAGCCTTGACGGCGCTGATAGGCTCAGCGACCTTAGCCTTCTTGCTCTCCTTTGTCTTGGTCTTGGCCATTGTGATTAAATATTAAAAGAAGAAAAGGGGGATAGTAAGGGTGTCTAGACTAGATGAATAGACAAGAGTGAAGATGGGAGGTAGGCAGATGCAGAAAGAGAAAATTCGATTGCGCCTTGCACTGGGTTTTAAGCTGGAGGCTGGCCAGGTCTGCGCGGCAGAGAATTTTTTTTATTCTGCCGGTCAAATGGTGGGGCAGCCAAAAGCGGTGGATGGCTAGCGCCAAACTGACTGGGAAGGTGGTCTTAGTGGGTCTGTGCTTGCCTGAGAAATCAGGTCGACTGTCATTGGACATTCAATTCAGTTGAGCTTCAAGCTACTCGGTCATATCAAGTTGATTGAGTCCCCATCTGTCAGCCTTGTGCACCGTCCCTCGCTCCAATCCTGTACTCGATTCGAAACCCCTTCAAGGCCCAATTAGATCCGCCATGCCTACCCCCGAGTCCGAGTCGTTCAAGGCCCAGAAGCCTACCGTTCCTCCCACCTTCAACGGCGTCGACTATGATGATACCAAGGCCTTCAAGGCGGCTGAGGACGCCCTCATCCGGGAACAATGGGTTGGCGCCATGATGACCCGACTTGTTGGTGAGGAGCTGGGCAAGTGCTACGTCCGCGAGGGCGTGAATCACCTGGAGAACTGCGGCCACCTCCGAGGTTAGTTGGACTGGAACATGGAGCTCTTTCGAGGGTTGCCGAGATCGCGCATTTGTGAGCGTTCACTGACAACGGGAATTAGAACGATATCTACAATTGTTGAAGACAAACAAGATCAAGGGCACAAAGTTCCTGCAGCAGAACTACGTTGAACAGAAGGATGAGGAGCTTGACCGGGCGGCCAAGGTGCATACAAGCGACAAGATTGCCAAGCTCAACAGTGGCCGATTCTCCTCGTGAGATGTACATCAAGTAAAACTCCTGCCTTAGAAAGGGATTGATTAGGCATTGGTTATCTAAGTGCGAGGGAATTACGGTCTTGACATCATGACTTGAGTTATGATTACATCGGTTCGCTATAAAGGTGAAGTGATTATTTAGACCCTGTATGACTGTGTATATATCAGGAAGGAATGAAAAGAAAAGAAATCAACAAAGCAATGCGCAATCTCAAACTTAATGACGTTCAATTCATCTTTAGTCGCGGCATTCGCGAGCTTTTGGCGCGAGGCTGACAATTGCTGGTTATCCCACCTCCCATTGGCTCCCCACTATACCTCCAAAATTTCTCCAGAATCAACCTCAAGCCTTGTCAGTCTGTCTCCCATCATCCACCAACAGCATCATGTTCTGCGCTCGATGTCTGCGCACAACCGCCTTGCGGCGACCCCAGCCGCTTCTGCGCCAGTTCTCGACAACGCGACCTTTCCGTAATGCCGAACCTCAGCTTTCCACCCCCGTCACCGCACCTGGTGAGGCACCCAAGGACGCCCCTGCTGCTCGATCGTCGTGCGCACCAGGAACCGTCCTCACCGGCCTGAGCTACACTAAGGGTGGACAAGACCCCGTTGCGTTGAAGGATGAGGAATACCCCGAGTGGCTGTGGTCATGCCTAGATGTGTTGAAGAAGGACGCTGATTCAGCGGATGCAGAGGCCGGAGACGAATTCTGTATGTTTCCAAAGCATCTTGATATTAGAAGTCAAAAAAAAAAAAAAAAAAGCCAGTTTTTACTAACCATCACTCACAGCAAAATCCAAGAAGCAACGAAAGCTAGCAGCCAAGCGTCAGAAGGCTCTCGAGGCCAAGTTCCTGGCCGAGGGCAATCTAGAGGCCCTCGCTCCCAAGATTCCCCTACAGCACCAGTCTATCAACATCCTCGGCGAGGAGAACCAAAGCGTGGAGCACAACATTGAGGCCGCGCAAAAGCGAGAGGATCTCAAGAAGGCGATGCGCAAGGAGAGGAAGGCTAAGATTAAAGAGTCCAACTACCTCAAGTCTATGTAAACTTGATGATAGTTCACGATATATCTGTAAACTACCTGGAAATGATGTAACTCAACTGTACTATATGTGTTAGAACATAGTATTTAGAATATCACCGAATCGATGGTTCAACGCATCACTAATACTGTTACTGGTTACAAGCGTGTTTGCTTCGTCTGCTTCAAAAACATGGCGATATAGTTGCATAGATGGGGAAACAAATTTTGATCTATGTATCCAATATGTTTAACCCCGCCATACTCTTGGAATCAATCTATGAATGATGTGACCTCATGATAGTCGAACTGGTCAAGAACAGGCTCTATTGGCTGATAATATGTAAATGCTCACAGAGCGTTCAAATCCAAAGGTACACTGCTTCCTCTTCCTGCTCTGTACTTTTTTGTTCCGCCTACAAAGTCCCGAGGCTTCGGGAATAAACCTTCGTCTTTAAATTGCCATCTAGGGTCATTGATCGCTATCCGTGCACCCCCACCACCACCGGGTGTATGCGCGGGCGAGTTCTTGGGACTAGGAGATCTGGCACCATTGGCCGAGTTCGCCGTCAAGGTGAACATGCTCGGATCTAACATGGACTGGCGAAGAGAAGAACCTCGAGACCGCGTAGTTGCCGGTGGAGGTGAAGGTGCGCTCGGGGGCGTTGGTGCTGACGCTGGCGGGGGAGGAGGAAGAGGGGGCGCAGAACTTGGTGATGCTTGGCCAGCAGCACGAATGGTAGCTT